>RJWT010018524.1:0-18810 GCA_004365215.1 Cuniculus paca
TGTTAAAAAAATGATTTGGGATAACATCTCAAAACCATTTTTAGTATTAAAAATTCTAATAGTGAGTTCTTTTTCTTTTATTACTGGTAGTATAACATATTTAGTTCACTGACATTTAATTTGAAGAGTTAACCTGCTTTGCTGTAAACTTTAAGATCCATCACATCAATATTTTCATCCTTTTCAATGTATAGATACCTAAAGAATGAACTCAGACTTTTTGCTTGCACATCACTTCTTCAATTAAACTATATTCAATAATATGGACTTAGAATGAAACGAATGGTAAAGTATTCTATTTTGCTTGGACTCCCCTCAAAACCAGTGAAAGTATTGAAGGGCATCTTAGTATTGATGAGTGATTCTGTTCTTGAGATATTTTTTTTTGTCTCACGATAAACAAAACATAAAAAGTAATGAGCCAGATATTACTTTGGAACAGTTTCTAAAATATTTTCACCATTCATAGGATAATATAAATTGATGACCTTCATTCTATCATGTTTATCAGGAAATACACCATCTTATTTTATCTGGCAGATAGTTGAGAAGCAGCAATACTACGTGCAGTTGATACCTTAAGCGTTTCACTTGGAAATTCCTGAATTTTAGGTATAATTCCCATTGTACCCTATACAGACACCAAAACTCAACGTAGTTCTTTAGGTTACTTTCAAATATTTAATTAAATGATTGGAAAAATTGAACAAATGCAAATAATTATTACAATAAAATGTTTTTATTGAAACTAAGAAAAATGAGATTAAATTTTTATTTCTATACAAGGAAATATTAATCTAAAATTATAAAATTGTTTCTATTGGGCAAATAGCAAGATGAGTATCAGAGTGCATAGCACACCAATAATGCTAATTACTCTCACCAAAAAAAGGAGAAATAGAGATATTTGCTATTATATCAAGGTAACCTGTTTGTAAACACCTTTTTGCTTTGTGTGTTTGCTGTCTTCACTATGCATAAAATTCAATGTGTTTGCTGTCTTCACTATGCATAAAATTCAATCAGCAAATAAAATTAGCATATAATGCAGTCATTTAAATATTTAATTTTATTTGAATCATTTTGTCCTTTAATTTCCAAGTCCTAGAAAATATACTTATTAGGGACTATAAATAAAAGCGTTACAGTATTTCAAATACATGTATATTTCTTCCCATTGTGTAATTTGAGATCTCCAACTATAAAATATAATTTTTACAAATCTATTCATTTATGTTTTCTGAGATATGTATTTAATAAGAGACACAGGAGGCATGTAGGAATCATTGACTAGAATGAAAGAAGTGATGTAGGACAATGACAGAGGGAAACACAGAAGCAGAAAAGACTGAAATGCTTGCACAACTTCAGAAGAGCAAACGCTAAAAACTGATTTACTTGCAAGTTACTTAAATGAAAGTAACGATTTTGTAGCAAATTATACATGACAATATCTTCTGAGTGAATTAAAAAAGTAATTGCTTAAGCTAGAATTAAGGAATATCATGATATTGTTGCAAATAAAATATTTGAACATTTTGGTTGACAGCACAAACATTTTAGAAAATTTTGACATGACACTGGAAAAGCTGTGTTATCACCTATTGTATAAGATAATATAAGATGTATTGTAGACTGTCAACAAATATCTTTTTCAGGGTCAGGTCCTATTAAATAGAAAGATATTTATTTGATGATCTAAGAACTACAGTTGGAAGCCACCTAGCAATGATATTGTGTAGGTGTTACTTTTGAGAACAATATCTATTTAGACACTATCTGAAACGAGATAAATGTTCTAATGCTATAAAGACAAAACAAAATGATTATTGCAGTATTATAAAGTTTGAGTTAACTTGATTTACATGCTTTAAATTATCTCTTTCTGCTTGATATTTTTATGTGAACTAGTCTTAGTTCTGAAGAACAGTTTCTCTCTCAGTTGTTACATAGCTATTCATTTATGGGAAAATATTTTCTGTGGAAAATCAGTACATCTGAATGAAATATTTTAACATTTAACTTTAATTGTCCATTTTGTATTTATAGTCTTTGATAAAATTCCACTATTTGTTCCTCTGTGTTTATTTTCATTCTCTGAAAGTAAATTTTTCCATGTTTTTGAGGAAACTCCATTCCATTAGTACTGCATAATACATGGAACTGAGCTAATTTTGTCTTAGCCTAATGCAAGGTGTACACAAGAATCTATTTCCTTACAAAGATCACCCAAAGACATGAAAAATTGAGTATCTAAGAACCAGAAATCTATTTTCTAGGAGTATGTGGGGAAAAGGATAGAATCCCTATTTTTGCTATAATAGCTTCTTTGAGTGCTATTGGCTTTTCTTATGCTGGTAACCTTATAAGAATTAAGTCCCCAAATCTTTGAATTGGAACATGAAGTACTTTTCTTCCTCACTTGTTCAGTGTAACTTTGCTGTGGATTTTGTTCTGTCTATTACTTCCAAAACTCGAGATGGCAGAGCAAACTCTATGTGGAAAAGTCATCACTATAGCACTGTAGCTAGAAAAATGATAGATGATCTACTTGCTAAAATTCTGCTGGTCAAACAACTTATTTAAGCAAATCTCGAGGAGGGATTTTTTCTTGAAACAGTGCTCGAATGTTTGTGAAAAGTTCTTGTGACTCCACAGCATACCGTTCTTATTGTTCAATATTTAACCTAATTCTCTTTCCAGATGTACAGTACATTTGAACACTCCCAAGAATACAGAAAAGTCACATCTATTACATGTAATAGATGAGTGAGACTTGACAGCCACTTCACCAAATCCAATTGAGTTTCAATGATGCCAAGGGATCAACAACAAAAAAAAAAGTTACCTATCCAAGACATACCATACATCAAGGTAGAATTGACCAGCATCACCACAATAAGCACTTCCTGTCAAAGGGGAATAAGAAGGCACATAAAACAAATTCAACTCAGAGCAATTGGGAAATCCTAGCATCATAATTTGAGTTTCTGAAACAAGAAGCAGGGAAATTTCAGTTTCTCCTTTGTAGAGTACTTCTCTTGTCTGCTGCATTCCATGGTCCTAAGATTGAATGTATGAATGATCTTCCTATTCCATTACTCTCCTTGCTCAATCTTGGTAAGAATAGGAGAATATGCCTGGGGTACAATTTTCTCAGGCTTCTACCTGCCACAACTCTGGGAATCAAATATCATTTCAAATTTTACATTATTTTTGCTCAAAGTTTTGGTTTCTTTGGCAGTACAACTCACATACTAATTAATTGATCCTTTTTCTATGATCATTTTCTCACTTGATTTGCAGTTCCATTGGTCAATAACCATGCCTACCGTTTTCTATGTTTTCTACATTTGTTGGTTTTTTTGTTGCATCCTATTTGTCTTCTCTCAATTCGATTGTGGGATTTCACTAGACTCCCTCTTTTGTGTTTGGTGTCCTAGGTGCACCTTTAATTGGCCATATACTCTAACACAGATTAACATATTCTATGGTGTTGACAAGGACCAAAGATCTCAGACTTAAATTATTTGTGCCATGAGGCTAAAGTTTAAGTGGTAAATGAGCTATTTTATTAATAGCTAGATGAGTTATCTTAATATTGGGAGTTGAGAGGTAGGTACCTTTCTAAATTGTACCTGATCCACAGTGTATATCTTCCCTTTTGTTCATGCTTTCAAAACTCTGAGTTTAAAATTCTCTATGGATTTTTTTTTCATTTTTTGTATTGAGAATGGAACACAGGATCTTGCATTCGCCATGCAGGCACTGCGCCACTGAGCAATATCCCCAGCAAAATTCTCGATGAATTTGAGGTCATATCTCATACAAAATATGCAGGTAATGATATAAAAATGCACAATACAAAATTCTCCTTGGATAATGATATCAAAGTGTATTTTTCTAAAACCACTTGTTCATTTTGAGTTGCCTCTGGGATCTTCTCTATGTGTTCTTACTCCAGGATGTGCACTAACTGTGCAGCTGCCATCTGGAACAATGTGTCACTGTGATAGAGGGCATACCTTGTCATGCTTTACAGAAAGGTTTATCAGCAACAGAAGTAGAATTCTGTTTTCCAATGTCTGAATTTACCATCTATATAAACTTTCCCAGTTAGTGCAGGCAACAATTTTACCAGCTGCTTTCTGATTACATAACATGGTTTGTCATTATGACCATTCCAGCCTCTAGTAAGTGTCCCTGACATCTCCACAACCCAGTAAGTCGATCCCACAACTGTAAATTCTTTTCAGCACTACCTCTCTCCCTGCATTTCTGGCTGTCATTTCTAACTTACTGTCAGAGTGTTATCAGTGTAATAGAAAAAATCCTAAAATTCTCAATATAAACAAATACAACTTCCTGTTCACATTGACTCTTATGTGAATTACTCTTCATAGTATTTATAATCATATTTTATGATCAAACCTAGTCTCAGCAGAATAAGCTAAACTCTATTTTAGCATGTACCTACAAGAGAAGATCATTCAAAATATTTTGTGGCTAGCCAAAATATTAGCCACAGATGGCTTTTCAAATAAAAGAAAACATCACAGTCAGCATCACTGAACACAATCTCAGATGGGATATGCATATAAATTTTGCTATTTCTAGACGGCATTTCTTAAGACTGTATATTAGCATAATAATGAGATATATCTCATTTAGGTGACTTTAGTCCATTTTATTGGTTAAATCCATAATGTTTTGCAATGTAGGTAGCTTGAAATCAGCTAAGCAAGCTTTATCCATAAAAAACTATAGGATCATTAGCAAGTCACCCAGTCCCTGTAAACTTCAGCAACTTCATTTTTCATCCTGTAACTTTATTTAGGCTTGATGAGCTAGAAAGATAATTCTTCTTTTATATTGACAGTCACATACCATACAACCTTTTCGTGTTAAAGGTTTTTGGAAATTGTATGCTTGTATTTATAACAACTCCTTTAAAGGAATCAGCAGTTGAAATTTAAGAGGAAGGGAAAGAAAAAAAACTTGTCACAATACCAAGTTTTAATCTTGTTTTCATGATAGCAATAGCTTTTTAATTGCAATAATTTTCTTCTTGACTATATTATACTTTATAGATAACTTCAGTACCAACAATAATATTTACCTCCAAAACTGATCTACCAGACCAATTTAGTTTTTGCCTCTGTCCTATTAATGTTGTTCAATATTTCCACTGATTAATCAGTACCTGACTGTACCATATCTAATATACTCTGAATATTACCTTTGCCATTATCAAATTTTATTATGTATTTCAATTAGTTTTTAGTATGATCTGAAATAAGATGGCTTTGGATGTCAATCAGATGTTTTATGTTATGACTGCTGATTTATATCCCAAAAGGCTTTCTGCCAAATGCCTGAACACTTTGCCAGTTGGCCTATTGGGTTGGTAGATGAATGCCATCATTTCAAGTATCTGCCAACAGAATTTGTCATTTCTTTAGGGCAGAGAACAACATATTTCTTCATATCATAACACAAAAACTAGTGGAATGTGTTATTTATACTAGATCCATTATATATCACAACATATGTTGATCGATTGATGAATGAGGTAATGAAATATATGTGTGTCTAGACATTGCTTATGCAGTTAAATTCATTGTCTTTAACCCATCTTTCTGGCAATATCACAGTAAGTGTATCATCATTTATTTCTTCATAAGTGTGTGTTCAAAACAATTCTACTTTTTTTTTATTTTGAAAAGAATACAACCAAACAAAACAAAACAGAGTAAAGTCAATCAAAACAAGGCAATGAACATGGTACATGACTTTTAAACAGGGTAAAAAGCAATCAGTAAGGCTACCATAATGCCTCTTGTTATCTGCAGTATTAAAATAAAATGACTGAGAGACAAAAAAAAAAAATTCTAAAAGTGAAAATATTCTATATGCTATTTTGAACAATACATATAGGTATTTTGAGACAGTTTTAATATTATTCTGAATAAGAGCATGAGTGATAGTCTCACATTACTCCTCATATTATGATTAAAATGTTCAGATACACCAGAACACACAAATACAGTGTTTTATTTTTGCATTGGTTTCAAAGGATTTATCATAAGGAACAGTGTACCAATAAAAATGTATGCGGGTCTGTTCTAAGATATCATAGTCTATGCTTATTTGAAGTTCTAATTGATTCAAATATCTAGTTTAATCTGAAACAAATCACTCAACACTTTGATTTGGTATCATAAAATAAAACTAAATGACAGATTCATTAAGTATTTTATTGGTACTCTCACATTAGCACAGACTGTGGTGACAGAGTTAATAAATAATACTATGTATTCAGAGAATTTTTATTTGATATGCAATGATTAGTTTTATAAAAATATATTGTCAAGTTTCTCCTTCTTTATGACAGAGTAGTACTCCATGTAAAAAAAATCTACATCTTTATCCATTCATCGGTTGATGGGCATTTGGATTGTTTCCAACATTTAACTATTACAAACTGTGGTGCTGTAAACATGGTATGCATATATTATGGTGATATGACACTTTTAATTCTGTTGTTGTCTTGGTTACTTTTGTCTTGTTTCTGGGACAAAACACCTGACACCCAAAGTGATGCAAGGAAAGGTTTATTTAGCTTACAGTTTTTGGAGATTTCAGTCCATAATCAGCTGACTCCAAGGCAGGGTTGCATGGCACTGGAGCAACACTTCAAGGCAGCAGCCAGAGCAAAAGAAGGAAACAAGCCTCTTTTCCTCCCTTATATTGTACACAGGCCACCACCCTCTCTTCGGGTTGGGTGTAACATTCACAAAATCTCCTTGCCCTCCTTTGCACAGGATGAGGATATTTACAAAGTAAGAACCCTGTCTCCCTGCTGAGTCTCTCAGTTAAACTTCTAACCTCAAGTTGACACAATGTATCAATCATAACAGTTGGAAAGATACCAAGAAGGGGAATAGGTGGGTCAAATGGAACCTATAGTTACAGTTTTTTAAGGAATCTCCACACTAGCTTCCATAGTGGTTGCTCCAGTCTATGCTTCCACCAACAATGAAGAAGGGTTCCTTTTTCCCCACATCCTCTCCAGCATTTATTAGTGGTCGATTTCTTGATGAAGACTATTTTTTCTGGAGTAAGATGGGCTCAGCATTATTTAAATTTGATCTTTTGAATGACCAGTAAGATTGAACATTTTTTCAGGTATCTATTTGCTGGTTGTACTTCTTCATCTGAGAAATGTGTATTCATTTCAGATGCCCGTTTTATTGACTGAGTCTTTAAATTTGCGGGATATGATTTGTTCAGTTGTTTATATATTTTAGATATTAGTCCTTTGCCTGTGGAACACCTGGGAAATTTTTTTCCCATTCTGTGGGTTGTCTCTTCACTTTCTTGATCTTTTTTCTATACAAAAGACATTGAGACATTTCTAGGTAAATGGCTGTAACTTGAGACCATTCTCTTAAGTGATATAAATCAGACAGACCTATAAACATTGCATTGTTTCTCTGGTTTGAGAAAGCAAAAGAGTAAATAAAAACCAAAATGTGTAATAGATACTGTGAAATAGAAAGAAAATGTTCAAAAGGGAAGAAGAACTATGAAGTATGAGAGGAAAAGAAAGAAAAACGAATGAAGAAAGAAGGAAAAATACAAACAAAACATTTGTAAATTAGGAGAAGAGAGATTGAAGGGAGGGGTGGAGAATGAGAAAAAAAGACAATATACTATACATGATGTACAGGTACAAATTCCTATGATAAATGTGATCATTGTGTATATCTACAATACACCCATCAAGTTAATTATTTAAAAATGTACGGTATTCTTTTTTTAGATTGTGGGTACTTTATGCTGCCACTTAGGTGATTGGAAAACAACGGTTATTCATCTGGACTGTAAACTCTTAGAAAATAAGACATTCAGTACATTCACTGCTTTTATGGTAAACTTATAATTGTCACATAGTTTTAATTAAAATCTAATGCATTATATTCTGTATTTTGTGATTTATGTATTCTATTTATTTCTAAATTTAATTGTGAGTAATAATCTCATACCAGAAACAAGTTGTTTTATTTACTCATTTTCAGAGTATCTTAATTATATTCAAACTTTTTTCTTGTAAAGCATGGAAATGAACCCTTTATATAGATTTAAGTTAACTTTAGTGTATTTTATTGCATTGTAAATTATTTCATTGACAATTAAAGATGGTAATACATTGGTCATTGAATTGAACTTTTGGGCATATGCAGATAGATGTGATAGTTGAGCATAAGAAATTAATGCAAACTCATGAATCATTGTTCGAATTATTTTGCATTTGGTCTTCAGGCATGTCAAAGTAGATCTTTAAATATATATAACACAATTTTCACAATTGCCAAATGAAATTATTATGTAATATAAAGTGATCTTTCATATTCATTACTAAAATTTTGTTCATCGTCATCCACATAAATACATAAGAAATTTGACCTTCTGACACTTAGACGTTAGATGTGACCATGTGATTTTGTTTTGATAAAGAAAACATAAGAAACAGGCTCTGCCTGTGTTTCTTTCTATTGGTGTATTGAGGCCATCTACATTAATAGTTATGGCCCTCTTGCACTGGTCTGAAGGTGTAGGTGGCTATTCTGAAGATAACAAGAAGCATTATGGTAGCCACTGCTGTTTTACAAGTGCCTTGAAGTTCTGTATAGCTTACATTGTTTTGCTTTGTTTGGTTTTTGTTTGTTTGTTTGTTTGTTTACTGGTTTTATTTTGTTGTATTCTGTTTGATTTTATTTATCCCTGATGGTATGGATAGTTATACTGAAGATAACAAGAGGCATTATGGTAGCCATTATTGATTGCCTTTTACCCTGTTCAGAAGTCATGTACCATGTTCATTGTTTTGTTGTGATTGACTCTACTTTGTTTTTATTTTGTTTGGTTGTATTCTTTTCACAAAAAAAAATAAAGACACAGGCTTGTCACTGTCATATGAAAAGCTGTAAGAGCTGGAAGGCTGCTAGTTTTACTTTGTCAGCCAAAGAAACTGATGATATTTTTTAGATGCTGAAGATGGACAGTTTGTATTACTGAAATAGGACTAGGTGGAGTGCAGCCATGGCCTGCTATAGATGTATATGTGATATCAAATGAACCCTAAAAATATTTTTGCTGACGGTGAGTCCTAGGTATACTTTTGTAGTGTTTGTTACTAACAAAACGTAATCAATGCTGTCTTATGCAGCAGAAGATTTAGGGGTGCATTCCAATTTGAGACAAAAAAATAGTTGGGTAATTATGATTTATTTACCCAATACAAAGTAACATATGAAAGTTTACTTGATCACTTTCTCTATGAAATGATGGTTTTACTACATTTTCAAATTTGTATTATACACGAGTCTAATCAAAGTATAGTGGACTATTTATAATGTACCAAGTATAGTGGATATTTTAGGCCTTATACCATTTCCTTCACAGTGTTAATATTATGATTGCATTTTTTACAGATAAGAAATCTGGAGAATAACACATTATAAATGGCTTTTGTCGCATATTTCCTCGGTAGCAAAGCCAGGATTCAAAGTACTTTATTCCTTCAATACATAAAACTCTTTCATATACAGGTATTAATATAGAGAAACCTGACCTGCTTGTAGTAACCATATCATCTGTACATGCATTAGCTTCCATAGTGAATTAATATGATCCAGAGTTTATTACAAGGATGAAAGTGAAGTTCAGTGTAGGTGCCCTTGGCTGCATGTGAGAGAACCAGTCAATTCTAGAATCTCAAAACTAAAGCACAGAATTTATAATTAGCTCCTAATAAGTGTGAACACATGAAAACAACAACAAGATATCTATTATAATATGTGCATTTATATAAAATATGACAATACACAAATTTATGCATCTTTTATATGGTCTTGAATATCAACATTGGAACAACTTGCTTATTTTATTATGGACTAGTGAAAAGTTCTAGGGGTAAAATAGAGGTGACTTTTACTTACAGTGAGTTGAACTCTGTACAAGTTTCTTGAAGTCACTGTTATTAATTTCTAACTCCCTTTTATAAAGGTTATATAAGTTTCTTTTATAATGATTATAACCCAGACTGTTGCACAGAATGTATATGTGTCAGACTTTTAAAAAATGTTTGTTCCTTGTTGTTATAATTCCATATTCTATATACTTGGATAATTACAAATCTGTAGGGTGTAACCAGATGACTTAAATCTGTACAGAGTGCTTTCTTTTTGCACTGAACAATATTCCTTCATTCCCTTATAGTGACACCTACATAGCATGGACATTACATTTGCCATATGGCTAAATGGCCTGTCACTGAGAGTTCCATTAAATTTTTGTTATCTTTCTACTGTGATCTTAACAGTTAGCTTTGAAGAAGAAGTAACCCTTATGCTGCCAAAAGTCAAGGGCACATTTAAGAAGCTGACAAAGTGTTAGTAAAAGATTTTGAAGTTAATTAGCAGCAAAACAAATGTATGGTGTTATGACAGGTTGTCAGATATTTACGTTGTGTGAACTCTCAACAAGTATCATATCAAAGTTGACCAAATTTGTCACACTGGCTATGCAAGACAACACAGAGTAATAAGATAAATTTTTCCCAAAACTACTGAAACATGGAGTCACATCTCAATTCTTAAAACTGACAGGCCCATTAGAGGCCAGCGTGTCAATCCTGCTACCTGATGAAGAACCTTTATTTCATACAATTAATTCTGGTTATTTAATTTGTGCTTCACTTGATGGAGAACTCAATGCCTCATAAAGCTGTTGAGTAAGAATGTGAACATCTCTAATTTTAAAATTGCCCTTATTTACTTTTGAAGTTAAATAATTGCATATTTCCTACTTTTCTTAAAAAAAATGTAGCCTAATAGCACTTGGTACTGAAATATATGCAATTGTAACTTCCATCCATTATTCTTAGCCACCCTATATCAGTCACACTAAAGTCTACTCTGTCTTTTACAGGGAAAACTTTTTAAGTATAGACATATCTGTCACATCTTCTTGCATATTTGTTCTTTCAAGAACACAAGTTAAGTTATTAGAAAATCTGGAAATAAAAAGTTTTCCAAGGAAGTATATCTGGAAGAGATATCATATTATGTAATTATCAGCATAAATACTCTCTGGGCCAGTATATATGCCAAACTACATAATATCATGCTACTGATTGGCTGTTCCTTTGTTAAAAATATTCATCATAGTTTCTAGTTGAAGCATATCTAAAATTATACAATAAATACAGCAAAAGATACAATGCTAACATTCTCTTTGCTTGATATTTCTTTCGTATTTCCTAGTGTCTTGCTTTCTGCTAAAATCCATACCTACATTTTGAAGTTTTCAGATTAAACACAAAGTATTTACTA
This sequence comes from Cuniculus paca, assembly GCA_004365215.1. Classification (NCBI taxonomy): domain Eukaryota; kingdom Metazoa; phylum Chordata; class Mammalia; order Rodentia; family Cuniculidae; genus Cuniculus; species Cuniculus paca. The sequence continues at coordinate 11,400 of RJWT010018524.1, forward strand.
TCAAGGAACTCTCCTAGGGAAAGCTACATCTGTTCAACAATCTTTAAAACAATTCTTGAACTTCTCAGCATTTTAAAATTCTGAGCCAGCTTTGATGATAACATTCTAAGATGTGAAAATCCCTCCCAGGAGCATAGAGGGCTACTGAGGCATCTTGCTAGCTGGAGTTATAAGAAACAAATTTATTTTTAAAAGGAGAAATACATGTGTAATATTTGTCTTTCAAAAGTATTATTCTCTTTTTATTCCAATACTACTCCATGTTTCTTTAGAGAATCATAGATTTCAAAAAACACCACAAATCATTCTTTAATAAATATACAGATTAATGTATAATGAGTTACAGAATTTAAAGTACTATATTTTTATATAACATGAAAATTATAATTTCACCTCATATCAAAGTCTAGACATGTCTTGTAATACTCTTGGTAAAAGTATGATATATAAATTTTGTTCATAGAATTTCTTGGGAATCATTCAGGTACAGAATAGAAGGGTGAATGAAAGTTAACATAGCAGCATGCATTTTCAGTCATTAAACCTATGAATAGATAGCCTGAATAACTTACTGTTATGCAGGCCTTACTTATCATCATAATAGTCTAAGTAGATTCAAGTTCTTATGCATTCTACATAATTTTTTCTAAGCAAATGACCCTTGTGGTTAATCACTCTTTTCTTCAGTTATTAGGTCTTTAATTGATCAAAATGTGTACATATTAAGGATTTGAAAATTATGTCTACATCTTGGATGACAAATACATTTTCCTCAGACCTATAGGCCAGTTAGTCTTACTTGTCAATAAGACTGGATTAGACATTCCTGGGGAAGTGATTGAATCATGGAGACAGTGTACATATCAGTGAATTAGTCTTCTGAGGTTGACAGGTGAATGTGCTCTTAGGAAGTGAGGTAATGAATCACTAGAGTAAATGAATCACTAGAAACTCCCTTCTGGAGGCTATATCCCTTTCAGATCCTCTTCCTCTGTGTTTTGCTTTCTGGCCACCATGATATAAGCAGCTTGCTTCACCATACCTTTTTCTACGATGTTTTTTTCCTTGGGGCTAGCTGACTATGTACTGGATCCCCTGAAGCTATTAACAAAATTAAACCCCTCTTCCTTAAATTACTACTGTCAGGTGTTTTGTCTCACCAATAGAGCCTATATATATAAATAAATGTTTCATGATTTTCTACATACCTAGGAATGAATCAACACTAGTTTGCCATGTGTGTTGTGGTTTCTCTGGTAGAGAATAAAATATGGAATCTATTTTCCTTGAGTTCATGTTTATGATTTATTCTAGTTAAACTTCTAAATTAGTCCCATGTCTATATTATCTGAATGGGGTTAATAGTCTTGGACTCAGGCAGCAAGGTTCCAGGGTACTTTGTTGAGATTCACAAACAATGGCTGCAAATCAAGCAATAGGTGCAGAGAGAGCAAAAAGAAATGTACAAAAGGTCAGCACTGTACCTTTACAGAACGAAAATTCATCTGAGAAAATAAATTTTTGTAACTTATTTCAATACAAAAGGATACTCTGTTAGGTAACATACAGAAAGGCAGGCTTTGTGTGTCACAAGAAAGGAAAATAACGGTTGGTTTGTTGATGAGAGGCTGGGAGGAGGAGTTTCTGAGAAAGTACACACTTGAGTGGATCCAGAAAAAGTTAAGCTGTAGTGGATCCAATTTCAGTCAAATGGAAACTCGAAGATTTCAAAGCAGAAGGTGAAAATGAAGATACCAAGGCCGGTGATTTTCTTAGTTTTGTTATGGGATTGAGGCATCCAGGAACCTTCTCATGATTGTTTGGCATCCATAACCTTCCTAATCATTACTTGGACTCTATTTCTGAACACCTCAATAAAAAGTGTAAATATGACTCTAACAAGAATATAGCTAAAGTGCAATTACTGATTCTGAAATGCAAAATTATTATTGTTATTGTTCATGAAAAAATATTTTTAAGAGATAGACACCTCCAAAACACAAATAAACAAACCAAATTCTTTTTTTCCTTTATTTAAGAGAAAAAGACACAGAAAAGAAAAACAAAAAACAAAAGAGACAGACAAACAGAAAACAACAACAAACCCAAAACAGTAACAGTAGAGGTTTTCAAAACAAGATGATAGGAATTTAACAATGGTTGTAATACTGCATATTGTTACTTTCAAAAAGGTTGCTTAAATTATCAGATATAGACATGTAAAATTGATCTAACCATGTAAATGTTAACTCTTCTTTTCCAAGAACTAATACAATTAATGGTATAGTCATTTTAGCATATTTTCCTCAGACCTGTAGGCCAATTAGTCTTACTTGTCAATAAGACTGAATTAGACATTCCTGGGGAAGTGATTGGATCATGGAGACAGTGTACATATCAGTGAATTAGTCTACTGAGGTTGACAAGTGAATATATATATATATATATATATATGCACAATTTATGTTTTTTCTTTTCCCTTCCTTCATTCCTCCTTTCCTCTGTCTCAGTTACTTTTCCTCTTTGAGCAGTTTGATTTATTTCACTTATGAGTATGGTGTGAAGTCGCATCCATTTACTTATAAAAGCCTCTATGCAATCTTTCTTTATAACTGAGTAGTACTCCATTGTATAAAAATACCACATCATTTTAATCTGTTCCTCGATTGATGGGCACTTGGGTTGTTTCCAAGATTTGGCTATTACAAATGGTGCTGCTATAAACATAGGTGCACACGTATCACTGTGGTGTAATGTTTTCAATTCTTCTGGGAAAATACTCAGAAAGGGGATAGCTGGGTCAAATGAAACCTCTAATCCTAGCTTTTTGAGAAATCTCCAAACTGATTTCCACAGTGATTGCACCAGCCTACACTCTCACCAACAGTGTAGAAGAGTTTCTTTTCCCCCACAGCCTCTCCAGCATTTGTTATTGGTTGTTTTCTGGATCCTGGTCATTCTTTCTGGAGTGAGATAGAATCTCAGTGTTGTTTTAATTTGCATTTCTCAAATGTCCAATTATGCTGAACATTTTTTCATATATTTATTTGCCATTTATATTTCTTCATCTGAGAAGTGGGTATTCACCTCAGATGCCCATTTTTGGATTGGGTCCTTGAATTTTGGGGGTCTGATTTTTTTTTAAATCTTTATATGTTCTAGATAGAAGTCCTTTGTCTGAGGGACAGTTGGCCAAGATTTTTTCTCAGTTCATGGGTTTTCTTTTCACTCTGTTGGAGATTTCTTTTGGCATGCAAAAAGTTTTTAGTAAGATGAGATTCCAGTTGTTGATTGTGGGAAGTATTTCCCATGCATTTTGATTTTTGTTTATGAACTCTCTGCCTACCCTATGTCATCAAGTTTTCTACCTACTTTGTCTTCCAGAAGATTTAGTGCTTCTTTTTTAATATTTAGATCTTTGATCCATTCTGACTTTAGTTTAGTGCATGATGGTAGGCCTGGGACTAGTTTTAGTTTTCAGCACATAGAAAGCTAGTTTTTCCAGCACCACTTATTAAAGAAGCTACCTTTCTTCCAGTGAATGTTTGACCCCTTTGTCAAAGAGGTGTTGGCTGAGTGTGTTTGTAGTTGTGGCAGTGTCTTCTAATCTATTCCATTGATCTTCAGGTCTGTTTTTATTCCAGTACCATGCTGATTTTTATCACAGTATCTCTGTAGTATAATTTCAAGTCAGGGATTGTGATGTCTTTGTTGCCCAGAATTGCCTTAGCTACTCTAGGTCTCTGTTATGGTTTGTGTCTAGGTATTCCTCCTCCCAGTCATGGAGGCAGCTGAATCTAGCATTTGTGATTGGTTCATTGTCTAGTGCTGGGATTAGAGTTGTGGGTGCTGTACCCACCCAGGGGAAGTACCAGCATACAATATAAGGGAGGGAACAAGGTGTGTTTTCACTCTTGCTGCTTATGGGCTGCCATGAGTGGCTACCCTCAGCCATACCACCCTGCCTTGGAGGCAGCTGAGTATGGACTGAAACCTCCAAAAACTATAAGAAATAAACCTTTTCTTCCCTAATTTTGGGTGTTGGCTATTTTGTCTCAGTTACAAGAGAAAAGTAACTAAGACAGTCTCTTCTGGTTCCAAATGAATTTTAGGAATGATTTCTCTAGATGTGAGGTTTGCAAATGGTATTTTGATTAGAATTGCATTAAATCTGTATAACAATTTTGGGAAAATGGCCATTTTCACAATGTTTGCTTTTTCTATCCATGAAAAAAAGAATGTCTTTCCATTTTCTGAAATCCTCTTCAATTTCCTTTTTCAGAGTAATGTAATTTTCTATGTATAGATCTTTTACTCCCTTTGTTAGATTGATTCCTAAGTATTTCAGTTTTGGGGATGCTATTGTGAAGGGTGTGGTTACCCTTATTTCTTCCTCTTTGACTTTGTTGCTTGTATAGAAGAATGCTATTGATTTTCAAGTGTTAAGCTTGTATGCAACTCTTACTGAATTTGGTTTTTACATCTAGAAGTCTTTCAATGGAGTTTTGGGGAATCTTCCATGTAAAGTATCATATCATCTGCAAGTAATAATAATTTAACTTCTTCCTTTCCTATCCTTATTCCTTTTATTTCTCTCTCTTGTCTAATTGTTTGAACTAGTGTTTCCAGAACTACATTGAATAAGAGTGGTGATAATGGACATCCTGGTCTTATTCATGATCTTAGATTTAAATTTTTGTCCATTTAGTAAGATGTTGGCCGTTGGTTTATCATCTATGGCTTTTATCAAATTGAGGTAAAGACTATCTATTCTGATTTTCTATAGTGTTCTTAACATGAATGAATGGTGGATTTTGTCAAAAGCTTTTTCTTCATCTATTGAGATGGTAATGTGATTCTTGTCTTTGACTTTGTTGATATGGTATATTAATGGTGCATTAGGTTTATTGATTTGTGCATGTTGTATCACTCCTGCATTCCTGGGATGAATACCTCTTGAACATGGTGTATAATCTTTTTATGATTTGTCACATTCTGTTTGTGAGTATTTTACTGAGGATTTTTGCATCTACGTTCATTAGGGTGATTGGCCTATACTTATCTTTTTTGATTGAGTCTTTCTCTGGTTTTGGTATTAGGGTAATACTTGCTTCCAGGAATGAGTAAGTCTTCCCTAAATTTCTTGTAGAACTCAGCTGTGAATCCATCAATACCTGGGCTTTTCTTTGTTCATATGGTTCTAATTACATTTTTAGTTTCATTAACTAAAATTGGGTTATTTAGCAGTTTTACATTTTCTTGATTCAGCTTTGGTAATTCATATGATTTTAGGAATCTGTCCATTTTTTATCTGTGTTATTGAACCTATGAGTGCAAACATTTCCAAAGTAGGAGGGCCAGGGATTTATCTCAGTGTCTTAAATGCCTGCCTGGCAAGTTCAAGTCCATGTGTTTGATCCTTTGTGCTGAAAAAAAAAAAAAAGTAGGTATTAATGATCTGTATTTCCTCAGGGTCTATCGTGACTTCTCTCTTTTCATTTCTTATTGCATGGATTTGAGTTTTTTCTTTCCTCTTTTTGGTAAAAGAAGAAACTCTTCAATTCATTAATGCTTTGTATTGTTTTCTTAGTTTCAACTGTATCATCTTGCAGCTGTTGAATTGTTGTTTCCTGGTTTCTTGTTATTTTTCAAAGTTCTTTGCTTTCATGATCATAAGCTTCCATCCTGTCTTTAAGGTCTGAGAGTCTATCTTCAGCTTCATTCAAGCAGTTTTGCCAGCTTTCACTGGAAGTTTTAATTTCCTGAATATCCCTTTGAATATGTTTCATGCATTCTAATTACATATTATATTGTTCATTCAAGGTTTCCATCATTTTCTTATGTTACTGCATTTTTTATCTAGATCTTCTTTAGATATACTCAACATTTCTTGCATAATGTTTGTAATTTCTTTTTTGACCTGAGAGATTATTTCTGATCTGATTTCCTCTATAGCTGATGGAGTTGTACATTTACTTCAATTTCTGTCATTTCAGAAAGTTCAGTTGTGTGCTTTCCACTATCTTCCATTTTAATGTCTCCTAGGTTTGTTCTTGGTGGACTGGAGGACTAAGACTGCATCTTATTCTTTTGTTTTGTCATTTTCCTCTGGGACCTGTGTGGCTGGCCAGGTACCTTCGTGATGGATTGCACTGGAATGCTGTGCTGGGCAGAACTTTGACTGTCAGCTTTTCCCATGGCTAGCTGGGGTGGACTCCCAAACTTTTGCACCAGAGGCTTGTGCTCTGTGATCTGTGATGCTGGCCAGGCATTCCCCTGATGGATTGCACTGGGTTGCACTGGGATACTGGGATGGACAGAGCTCTGATCCTCTGTGCAGCTAGCAGGGACACATCCCTGGAGTTTGTCACCAGGGCCTTGCACCTGGCTAGGTGGAGTTCAGAACCTCTAGGACCCAGGTGGCTAGCAGAGACACACCCCCAAAGTGCAGTGTCACCAGGGTCTTATGCCTGGCTGGGAGGAGTTCAGAGCCTCTGGACTGTGTGGCTAGCCTGACATACCTCCGGAGTATGGTGCTGGGGCCTTCTTAAATTTTTGGTTTTTTTAGTACTGGGAATCAAACTCACATCCTCATGCTTGCCAAGCAGGTGCTTATGCCACTAAGCTAAATCCCCGGCCCACCAACCAAAATCTAATAGTGTAACTAAACACTTTGGGAACAGAAAGAAGTAATAACTGAAGTATCTCAGTTACTGATTATATTTATTCATAGTTTCCTTGTTATGCCTTGATATTATTAATACTATGATTATTACTTATTTGCTGGATTTCTGGCTTGAAAAACTGTTATCATACTTGGTTATACAGGAATAACAGCATATTCTTTTGGAAGAAACCTATTTATTACAGTTCCAAGGCTATATCCAATATCTTATGAAACACCAAAAGTTACTAAATGTCACAACTATATGGTGATGAAAAAGAAATTTAACTCCTGATTTCTAGCACCCAAGAGGTCTAAATATACCCACCACAGTTGCCAATGCATCTGACTGAAGATGGCACCCAGGCAGAAGAGGACAGGTGAATGGTACCATAGTAGTCTTGAAGTAAAAAAATCTAATGTTTAAAGAAGCGTAACTGAAACTTGGAAGCCAGCACTGGGACAGTCAATTTAGTGATTGATAGTGATGTCTACTGTACAGCCACAGAAACTATAACACTTATAAATCTTCATTTTGAAAATGGCACATAAGACTCAATAGAGAATATATGAAAGCAGTCTAAGTTAGAAGCTCATACTTACAGAACCTTGGCAACGGCCAAGAGTCACTTGACATGACAAGTGTTGGACTGAGAAGATACGCCAAACAGGAGGTTATTGATGATCTGTACCTGGATCTGAATTCAAGGAAAATTGAGTGGAAGAAAGTACAGGCTACATGTAAAA
>RJWT010018525.1:0-18823 GCA_004365215.1 Cuniculus paca
TTATTAAAAATGAAGGGAGTGCTCTTTGAAGAGGCAGGACATTTTCACCAGGACTTGGAAAAAAAAAGTTAACTATGGGAAGGTTAGGGGACATACATTCCACGGGAAGCAAACAAAAGTGAAAGCTGTGATCTGTGAATGAGAGGAAGGTGTTTAGGTTCAGAGAAAAAGAAGCTGCACAGTTGAAGTCCAGAGTAAAGAGGGGAGCAGATGGTAGATCCACCTGGAAAGGACGACTGGGACAGGTCACATAGGGCTTTGCAGGCCATGAAAAAGGACTAAATGCCATGGGAACCTTTGCAGGTTTTACATGGAGAAGCAATGTGTCTGATTTATCAGCTACATTTTGACTTTCTTTTCACATTCACCCTGGGAGCCATCATTTTCAATGCCCCACATCAAACGTTTGACAGTAACCCAGTTGCACATGTGGACAGCAAGAAAGATTGGTTTCATTCCAGCCGGGAGGACACAATGCTGGCATCATTGCCCATCAGTCACTGGGGCCCATTGCTTATCATTCACTGGGGCTCACTTGAAACTCTGACAATCTTCAAAAAATAATGTACGCAGAGAGAATCAAGACTGAGGAAGTAAAGAATATAGGGAGGAGGGGAGCTGTATATCAGAAACTCATGAGTGGGTCTGTGGGGACCACCAAACCGCCATAGCCCAGGAGACAAATCTTGGGCTGTAGGCTGAGACAGGCCAAGGAAGGGTTGTAGTGAACTCACTGCTCCGGCAAGAACTTAAAACAACTGACATCCTTTCACTGCACATTTCTCAGAGCTACCCTAATTCTGTGGTCCATAAAGTTATCTATGTTCCTGCCTCAATCATCGAGTCACATTTACTTCTTAGCCGGATCTCAGCTAAGAGTGTAAACAGTGAATGTAAGGTAGGAAAGGGTAAAAATTTAGTTCTACTGAAAGCTGGATAGATTGCAGTTTTGAAATCAGGATCTTCCATGTCAGGACTAGAAGAAATTACAAAATTTCTTGCAGCTGGAATTAGATCTGCTCCATTTCATGACTTAATTCTGCATAAAGTCTCTATAGTCATAAGGCTTTGAAGACAATCTATGTGATGTTAGAAGAAGGTGAATACCTTTTTTGAATGTGCATTATGTGTCATACTTTACACTAGAGATTTTACATGTATTATTTTAGTGATCTGCAGTAATTCTACAAGAGGGGCAATGTGAACTCATTTTGCAAGTAAAGTTTCACAAGTTCATGTATTAACAAATTTTTTTAGAATAGGCAACTAGTTAACAGTAAGCCAGTAAGGTGGGATGGAGCTACATCTGAGTTTGAGGACAGGGATTCTGGATTTCAGTCACCCGGTTTTCACGTGTTTGGCGTTGCAATGTTGATTCCTTTGTTCGGGTGCTCTGGCTGATTGGAAGGCAGAGACTGTTCTGCAGGTCTATCTCTGTTACTTTTTGTCTTAGTATTTAAAAATCATTATGATTGCTTTCATTGCATTTAATTTTCCACATATTTATGTCTTATCTTCTCAAATTATGATCTTGAAGATGATGACATCTTTAAAACTTTTTTTTTTTGCTAGCAATGCTTTTCCTTGAATGAGGCACAAACAATGTTAATTATTGATACATTGATAATTCATAGTGTGATTTGTTTAAAGAGTTTTAGTGGTACATCAAGGGCATCAGGAGAAGGATCTAGAACACACAAAACTGTCCCCAGGGAGCCACTAGCCTGTTTCTGACAGCATAACAGTGGAGTTAATTCAAGACACACATTGAATGTCCAACAATCCAATTATGTTCCCTCCACAGGAAGAAATGTGAAAGAATAGCATGAAGGAAAGGAAAGTGTCATCTTAGTTTACTATTTTCTGGTCTTTTCCCATTTTTGGACTTCTTTTCAGAACTTGTTTGAGGTGTCTTGGTCTCCCATCAGTCCTGCTAGATTCTGGGTGCCCAAGAGTTATTGTTTTGTTTTGTTTTGTTTTGTTTTGCTTTGCTTTGCTTTGCTTTGCTTTGCTTGGTCTTTTTGAGACAGGGTCTCACTATGCTGTTCAGGCTGGCCTTGAGCTCACTTTGTAGCCCAGGCTGGTCTCGAACTCACAATGATTCTCCTTCCTCAGCTTCCCACGTGCTGGGATTATAGGGGTGCACCACCACACCTGGCTGCCCAAGAGTTATTCTACAATACTTTTCTCTGTGATAAATGCTTGTTCAATAGTAGAGCTACACTCCTATGTGTCATAAATTATTTGTTTGAGAGGTTTGTCTCAGATGACTATAAATCTATTAGAATTTAAAAGCCTTTTGGAAACAGACTGTTAGCCATAAAAGATGTGCCTATTTCTTTGGATAGAAACCAAAACAAACTTTTTATATTTTCTGTGCATAATAGGAAAGTGACTTCAAATAGTACCAGGTTTGTTTTGAAGATAATTAGGATATTTCCTCTTATTCTTGATACTGAATTTGATCTCTTATTATTGTCTACTGTATATATACCACCACAATTCATTGGTTTGATTAGTTTTTGTCTCATATTTATATTTGAAAGAAAATTTTTATAGTTTTGTTTTATAAATAATTGTTCAGTGTTATACTTTTCAGAAGGATGTGCCAATACCATTCTAAATTTTGTGCTTGGCTTTTTCTACATACCAGCCATTCTCCATATCAAAACACCTTCAGTTTTAGTCTAAAAATTAATTTAGAATCCAAAGAAAGATGAAAAGCAGAGAGGAGTCAAGGATGAAATATAAATGCCTCCTGTGTTCTGAGCATGACTTCACAGTTGCTGGGGCTGTGAGCTCACAGATTTCTCTCTGTGAATTCACCACAGGGAGGTCTGGGACTTCAGTCTTCTGGTGGATGAATCTCAGGCAGCATAAGAATCATTTCCAAGGAAACTGAAGGCAAGGAAAGACAAAATGCCTTGAAGTGGCTCACATGTGAAATTGGCCGTCCACACGGACAACTCCTAGTCCCACCCACATTGTAATGAAGATGCACCCTTCCAGACAGGAACAGGGAAGAGTTGACTAAAGTTAATCTGCAAGTTAAAGTTAGAAGAAAGTGAATATGTTAGGAAAAACAGACACTGGGGAGCCAGGAAAGTTTTTAAGCAGACCCAGACTTTCAAAAGATATTGGACTCACTGAGTCACTTAAGTATTCTGTGTTTCTGCACCGTCCCCCTGCCGCTGGAGTCTCAGGGCCTGCTCTGTCACACATGCAAAACCAATCTGCTCCCGTGACATGGAGCATGAAAGTTCATCTCCTAAAACTTTACACCCTATTGAAAGAATATAATAGTGTTAAAGAAAAGCTAATTCTGTGATCCTTTCGCATCGGGCTACAGATGGGATGCCATTTTCAAGGGACATTTTTTTGCCCCAGTTCCCATCAAATAGCTCCTGAAATAGGCATGATATGGCCCCCTTGAATAAAATAAAATACCTTATTTAATTGCCTGAATGACACTCGGGATTGTGCTGCCAAAGCAAGTCCAAACAAGCCCAACCAGAAGCAATATTAAAGGGGGAAAGTCGGCTAGGAGACAGCTCCAGCCCCAACCCACACTGACTGCCAGCCCAGGCTAATGGAAATCAAATCATGGCTGGGGAAATGCAAATGAAATCTGCAAAGGAGTTGAAGAAAGAGGAAACCATTTCCCAGGGTAATGAACTCACTGATTACGAGGATGGCACCTCAGCCTGACCTCCAGGACTCGGAGAGCCATCATACTCAGGGGACAGAATCAGGGACAAGCAAGGCAGAAAAGGCATCCGATCAGTGACATCCACCCACTGCACCTTCAATATACCCCTCAGGGCTCCAGAATTCTGGGCCCAGTTTGGCTTCCTTTTTGTGTTTCTTCCATTTGCATGAATTTGTGCAGGATACATTTCTTTCCTTTCTTTCTTTCTTTCTTTCTTTCTTTCTTTCTTTCTTTCTTTCTTCTTTTTTTTTCTTTTTCTTTCTTTTTTTTTTCTTTTTCTTTTCTTTTTTCTTTTTTTGGTACTAGGGATTGAACTCACCACCTTACACTTACCAGGCAGGTGCTTGAGCTGCTGAGCTAAATCCCTGGCCCTGCTTTCTTACTAGTTGTCAGAACAGCAGCTCTGAATCTTCCAGGAAAGTTCAACTTTATGTATTTATCATCCTTAACCAAGTACAAGGACATTGTACTGTCTGTGTCATCTATTTCTGGTCCCCAATGAGCTTAAATGAAGAAGTGGTGATCTTTCCCCAGCAAATATCTCATAAGAACTACTGCAACAGAATTGTGTTGGGACGATTTGCAACCAAAATGAACAATACTTAACATATATCTGTGTAAAGCTAATAAATGTAATCATTGTATTTTTCTTGGGATAAGGAAAATTATAGAACGTTGTCAACAGGGGCTTCCTTCCTCAGTCTGTCTTATCCTTCCTCACTCCTCTCTAACTTCAAATCTCTTCCACTGTCACTGATTCAGAGTGAGTATTTCAGTTACTGTCATATTTTGGACAAGAATTTGAGACCAAGTAGTGTATTTGGGGAGTAATCACAGAAAATATTAAATGACTGAGGGAGTAAGACAATGAACAGAAGAAAGCAATAAAGTATGTGTTAGCAAGAAAATAATCACAGTGGATAACTACTGTATAGCTTAGGGAGTCAGTGTGCAGTATCTACCAGGGAATCATCTTCCCCACAGGGCTGGTCATGGGCCACTTATGCACCCAGCCTCACCACTCATTAGTCAAGGGCTTTTGAGGGTGAGGTGCCAACTCTCTAGCACTTCAGACTCAACATACATATGAGTGCAATGGGACCATCACACTCAGGTTAAGTGATACTGTTGCTGTGGTCAACTACTGGAATCTACAGTGCGATTCCAGGGATATAAGGGGAAGTACCACTGAACACACTTTCACTGGAAGCCTCTGGAAGAGAACCAGGAGAAAGATATAATACCTGCCATTGTATTTCCTTCTTTCATGTCCAGTGCTCTTTGTTACCCAGATATAGCCTCTGAGTAGCATATCATATCCTAAACCAGGTGGGATATTCACAGGAAGATCTGAGTTGGAGAATCACATTGACAACCCAGGAGAAATTCCTGACCGGGAAGAAGATACAAAGATGGCTCTGGTTTCAGGTGCTCAGCTGAGAGGCCCGTGAGATCAGAGGTCCAATTCATGTTCTGAGGCTGAGCTGCATCCATCTACTGGGAGGAAGGCACATAACTTTTGTTAACATAAAAGTGCTCCCCACTCATCCATGTGCCCAGGCAATGCAGTTGTTTGTCATAATTTGCATAAATCTAGTGCAATATTGAGGCATGATAGTGTCACCTTATGTCGCAGGTACTTAGAGTAATTGTGTGTTAGAAATGAACTCTTATTCCCTTTCTGGGAATCTTCCTGAAAGAATTAAAAGTATCTTACCTCAACAATATATGTGCACCCATGTTTGTAGCAGCACAATTTGTAGCAGCCAAATCTTGGAAACAACCCAAATGCCCACCAACTGGTGAATGGATAAATAAGATGTGGTTTCTTTATACAATGGAGTATTACTCTGCTACAAACAAGGGTAAGCTTGAGACATTCCAGGGTAAATGGATGCATGTTAAGACCACACTTTTAAGTGAAATAAATTGGACACACAAGTAAATACCATGTTGTTTTACTTGTGTGAGGAACAAAAAGTGTAAAGAAGGACCAAAGCACATAGTAGATATTATTAAATAGGAAGAAAATGTTCCAGTGGAGAGGAGAACACGGAAGGCAATTTGGGGAAAAGAAAAAAGGGAAAAGTAAAAACAGTGATAAAACAAGGCAAAAATGAAAACAAAGCTTTTGAAAATGGTGAGGGCAGGAGAGTTTGAAGGGAGGGCAAGGAGATGGGAAGAAGAATCAAGCTATATCATGTATAGGTACAAATTCTCTATGAAGAATATGACCATTATGTGTATCTAGAATATACCAATAAAATCTGCATTGAATGAACTGTTTCCATTGTGGTTAGTGAAAAGAAGGAAATGAAAGGTCCAGAATATTTACACAATCTTAAAACATTACAGTCCTTGCCACTACCAGGAGAGGCATTGATGCAATCAGGTGAAGCAGGTACAATTCAGGTACAAACTAATAGCACAGGTAGCTGAATTTTCCAGATCAGGAACAAGAAGGTCTCAGGGGAGACATCACATAGACTCAAAGAGAGACTTTTACAAAGTGTCAATAGCCACAGCTTTGTGCTGCTGGAGATCTTGTACCAAACCACATAAAGGAAACTCCCACAATTTTTTCTTCACATGGATTTTGACGAAGGAAAATAATAATTGATTGAAGTAGAAAAGCCCTGAAATAGAAGTCAAGAGGTAGGAGTATTCCTAGTTAAACTTAAAATGTCCATAACCTATGAACCAGTAATTTCTTATCTAAACATTAGTTCTAGGGAAAGAATCTAAAACACAGGCAGAGGTTTAACCAGAAAAATGTCCACTGTAGCACTATTAAAAAAATAAAAATCCTAGAAACAACCAAAATCACTGGTGGTTAAGGTGTGGTTAGTTAATCAAATTAACGTTTTCAAGGAGTTTTTTATAATACAGAAGAGTTATAGTAGACAAACACAGCAAAATAGGACAGCGTACAAAGCCAGGGGTGGGAGGAGTGGAAGAGCTGAGGAGAAGGTGCCAAAGGGTTTACTTTTTTTGCCCCTAGAGAGTGGGATTATAAGTGATTTCTTTTTCTGCTTCTTAAAATTTTTTTCTTGTGATTTTTCTGCACTTACATCTCTTATACAATCTGAAAATATTAGCGAAAGAAAAAAGACTTTCCTAGCTATGAAATGTGAATTCTAAGTCCTGCTGTTGTGGGAGCCCCCAGGACTGTAGTTGGTTCAGCGCAGAGCTGGTCAGGGGGTCCGGAGCCCAGGCTGACATTCAGTGTGAGGTTCTCATGCAGAGGCTAACGCCTCCTCCTCGGAAGGGGCAGCAGCAAAGGCACTGAAAAGAAAAGCAAAGGCCTTAATGATAATTTATATATATTTTTTTTGTTTTGGTTTTGAGTCCCCTATGTATGTTGGATATTAACCCTTTACCAGATGTGCAACTTATAATTATATTCTATCCTATATGGTGTCTCTTTATCAATTGTTTATTTTTCTAGGAAAAAGCTTTTTAGTTTGATCTCATTTGTTTATTTTTGCTTTTGTTGCCTGTGCTTTTGAAGTGATATCTAAAAATATCATTCTCTAGACTAATGCCAAGAAGTGCTTCTTCCATGTTTTCTTCAAATATTTCCATAATTTTAGGTGCTACATTTAAGTCTTTAATTTGTTTTGAATTTTGTATGTTGAGTATGATATGGTTCAGTTTTACTCCTTTGCGTAAGGATATCTGGTTCACTCAACGTTTTTTATTAAAAAGGACTATCTCTTCCACATTATTCTTGGCACCCTTATAGAAGATTAACTAGCAAAAAAATGCATAGATTTATTTTCTGGGATCTCTATTCTGTTCCACTGGTCAATAGTGTTGTTTAAGTCCACTATAACCCCACTGATTTTCTGTCTAGAAAATCCATTGTTGAAAGTGGATTGTTGAATTCCTCTAATACTATTGTATTGGTATTTTTCCCTTCCAAATATTTCCCTCCAAATATTTGTCTTATACATTGAGCTTCTCCACTGTGTTGTGGACAGGTTGGTGAATTTGTTATATCCTTTTTTTTTTTTTCCAACAGTGTAGGGAATGGAACCAAGGTCTTCACACATGCTAAGTAAGTGCTCTAGCACTGGGCTAAATTCTCAGCTTTTTAATTTTATTTTCTGAGACAATATCTCTGTAAGTTGTCTGTGTTGGCCTCAAATTTACATTCCTCCTGCTTCAGCCTCCTGAGTAACTGGTATTTCAGGCTCATTTGTTGTGTCTGTTTGATGAATTGATCCCTTATTATTACGTAGTGATCTTACATGAGTCTTTGTCTGACAGTATTTCAGTTAAAATCTACCTTGTTTGATAGAAGTATAGTCAGTCCTGCTCTCTTTTGGTTATAATTTGCATAGAATATCTTTTCTATCTGCTAGAGATTAAATGTTTGTGTCTCCTCCAAAATTCATGTTGAAACTTAATCCTCAATACAACAGTATGAAAATCAGGGCCTTTGGGAGGTCACTGGATGATGAGGGTCCCATTCTCATGGAAGAGACTGTAAAAAGGATGCAGGGAACTACATGGACCCCCTTCGACCTCCGAGTCTTCTGCTATGTGAGGACATAACAAGCATTTATCACTTTTGCCTTTCTGCCTCATGCCATGTAAGAACACAGCAATCAGATGCCATTAATGAAGCAAGCAACAGTCCTCAACAGACCCTGGCCCTGTCAGCACCCTATTCTTGGACTTTTCATCCTCCAGAACTTTGAGAAAATGAACTTGGGTCTTCATAATTATTCAATATAGTGTATTTTGATATAATAGTGCAAACAACCTAAGACACTATTCCTTTGCTTTCTGGTTGTGTGTTCTTCAAGATAAAATTAATCTCTCATAGGCAGCACATAACTGGATGAATTCTGTGTTATCTATTCAGCAACTCAATATCCTTTGATTGGAGAATTTAGTTCAATTATATTTTAAGTAATTACTAATAAGAAAGAACCTAGTGCCATTTTGTTAATTTTTTCTGACTTTTGCAGTTCCTTTGTTCTGTCTTTCTGTATTTCTTTGTGATTTAAAATTTTTCATACTAGTTTACTTTGACTCCTTTTCCTTACCATCTGTCTACCAGAGATTTTTCCTTTGTGGTTATCAAGAAGTTTTATTTTAAAAAAAGTTATAACAATCCATTTTAGCCTGGTAACAGCTTAACTTCAACCATATATAAAACTCTACATTTCATTTTATTTATTTAATTTTTCTTTTTTTGGTACCAGGAATCAAGCTCAACTCTACATTTTAAAGTGTCCTTCCCCCAAGTTTTATGTTACTGATGTCACAAATTACGTCTTTTTATATTGTGTATCCATTGACAAATAATTGTTTTATAGTTATTTTCAATACTTTTTTCTTTTTCCTGTACCAGAGTTAAAAGTGTTACATACACCAGAATTACACTATTAGAGAAACTGAATTTGACTGCATTCTTACCTTTACAGTGAGTTTATATGAAACATAGGCTATCATGGTATTAGTTAGCATACTTTAATTTCAATTTGAAAAACTCCTTCAAATATTTTTTGCAAGGTAGTTCTAGCATTTAATGAATTTTCCCAGTTTTTATTTATCTAAGAAAATCTCTATTTCACTTTCCTTGGTATAGTAATCTTGTTTTCTGTTGTTGTTTTTGTTGTTTGTTTATTTTTTGTTTTTCTTCTTATGGGCGAATAAGTCATTCCACTTCATCCTGGCCTACAAAATTTCTGGTAAAAAACACTGATAATCTTATAGAATCATTTGTGTTATGAACTATTTTTCATCTCTTGCTTAAAGTTCTGAATTTCAAGATTTTTATTTTTTACTTTTGAGAATTTTATTATAATGTGTCTCAGTGAAGATATCTTTATTTTTTAATCTACTTAGAGTTCTTTGGAATTCATAGAGCTGGATGCTTATTCTTTCTCTAGCTTTGGAATACTTTTGTAATTATTTCTTTAAATAAATTTATATTAGTCCTTCTTCTCCTCCCACACTTCCATAATATGCATACTGGTTTGCTGTATGATATAAATTTTCTTCACTTTTGTTCATACTTTGCCCTTTAAATGAGTAATTTCGAATGATCTGTTGTTGAACTCACTGATTCTTTCTTTTGTTTGATGACATTTGAAGTTATCTGTGGAAGTTTTTAGTTCATTCATTGTGCTCTTCAACCCCAGAATTCATTTTATGCTTTTTTAAACATTTTTCTTACTACATTTCTATTACTACTGAAAATCTCATTTTATTCATGTATTATTTTCCTAATTATATTCATTGCTATGTGTCTTCTAGCATAGCTCATTGAGTCTTTTAATATGATTAAATTCTTTTTTAGGAAATTCAGAGTTCATATTATTTAGGGTTAGTTACCTGTGCTGCACTCTATCGCTTTGGTTCTGTAATACTTCTTTATTTATTTATCATTATGTGGGTTTGCATTGGTATTTGTGCATTTTAAGAAGTTACTACTTCTTTCAATCTTTATATACTGGCTTCTGGCTGCAGACTGAGTAGGTCAGATGGACAAGTCTGCAGATGATATTCCTGCTGGAGTCCTCAGCTTGATTGGCCTTGGTGCCGGGGTTAATTAGAGATCAGGTCTGATGTCTGAGTCCATGGAAATAAACCTAGAGTTTGAGTCCATGGGATGGGCGTTGAGCTTCAATCCACGATAATGAATTTTATCCTCAGTTCTGTGAGAGTGAGTCTAGAGTGTGGTTCTATGGGGGCCAACCTATGATGAGTGGTATGATTTAGATATGATTTTTCTGCCAGAGGTTCATGTGTCGGAAACTTAATTCCCAATACGGCAATGCTTAGAGTTGTCAAAGCCTTCTTCAGGTGGGATCTACTGAGAGATATTAGGTCATGGGAATGGATTTCTATAAATGAGACTGTCAATTACTGTGAACCTCATTTGCTAACTGTCTTGCCATGTGACCTCTCTCTCTCTCATGCCAATTTTTTATCAGACCCTCACCAGAGTGAGGTCTTGAACTTTTAGAACTGGGCATTAGATAAACCTCTTTTCCTTATAAATTACTCAGGCTCTGAAATTTTGTTACTATAATACACAATGGTCTAAGACACAGGAGTCTGATGGTCTAAGATACAGGGCTGCAAAGGCTAGTCTGGAGGCTGGGTCTTGAGTGTCAACCTCATGCCAAACTTCACTGGAGTGGGTCAGATACTTCAGTCTACACTGAAGTCAGGTACTCACTTCATTTTTCTGATCCTAAGCAGAGGATATTACTTTTCATACTCTGCTGTGCAGTCTTTGCAGAAGGGTCACATGACTAAGGTAAAACTATAATTCCTACCCTCTTTCATCTTTTTTATTTATGTGCATCATCTAGGTGTGGAATCTTTGTCTTTTTTTTTAAAAAACACAGTTCTATTTCATAAAAATGTGTTATGGTAATTTAGAAAGAGTTTATTGCTCTTTTAAAAAGGATGAATATATAAGTATTTAGAAAATTTTTCAGATTTAGTTTCTAAAAAGTTAAATATCTATTTACCTAATCCATATAGAACTCCTTGTTGCAGTCTTTAACAGTTTGTTAGAGGAAAATACTTCTGACATCTAACACATTATTGCTGATTGACATGGAGAACATTAGAATCTACAAAAAATACTGAAATTAATAAATGCATTAAGTGAAGTTACAGGTAAAATAGAAACAAACAGAACTAAATTGCATTTCTACATGTTAGCAATAAAAATATAAAAATAAAATTTAGTAATTCCATTTACAATACCATCAAAATATAAGCCACCTAGGAATAGTATAATAAAAGGTCTGTGGGATCTTGTCATGAATACTTACAAAATATTACTAAAATAAAAAAACAAAGATTGTCTAAATAAATGAAGAGACACATCCATGGATTGGTATAGTTGATATTATTACGATATCAGTTCTCTTCAAATTGATAAAATGCAGTCCTTGCCAAAATTTCAGAGGGGTTTTTTTTGGTGCACAGGTATGGAAAAAAACACACTTAACCTGAAATTTACATGGAAATACACATGACTTAGAATCTTCATCAAAAGAGATACAAAATTGGAATCATTACTTTATCTGATTGTATCACTTATTATAAAAGCAAGGTAGTAAGGTATAGGCAGTAGTTTAGAAAAATTAGATCAATGGAACAAAAAAAGGGAACCTAGAAATAGACACATATACAATCAATTGATTTTTAACAAAAGTAATTCAATAGGAAAATCATGGCCTTTTCTACAAATAGTGCTGAGCACCTGGATGCCCATATACAAAAACAATAAACCTGTACCCTTCTTTCATATCATGTACATTATTAAGTAAAAGTAAAATTTCAATGTATAAAAAGAAAAATTGCAAAATATCTAAAGGAAATTTGAGGTAAATCTTAGCAATTTTGTGTGTAAACACAAATTTCTTAGACAGGACACCAAAAGAATAAATCACAAAAAAATAAAATAAATTGGACTTTGTTACTTCTGCTTTTCAAAAGACACCACTGAAAAGCTAGTAAATGACTTGAGGATGTAGCTCAGTGGTAGACTGCTTGCCTAACATTGTGAGGCCCTGGGGTTCAGGCCCAGGTACTAGAAAAAAAGGAGTAGATCAAGTCACTGATGGTGATAACATTTCATATTGCTAGTACTTCACAGAAGATATGAGCAGCTGAAAAGCAGGTACAAAAATTCTAGGCTTCTTTAGTCAGCAGGGAGGTGCAACTTCATACACAAGATAATAGTTGTCGAGGATACAGAACAACAGGAGGTCTCGTATATTGCTACTGGGCATATAAAACTTCCAGTAATCTTGGAAAATAAAAGATTTGGTGTCTTTTTAATAGTCAAGAATACACTTATCCTACTACTCAGAAATATGAAAATAAATGACCACAAAAAGGCATGCATACAAATATTCGCAGCAACTTCATTCATTATGACAGCAACTTTAAACAGTCCAAATATGCATCAAAATGCATGTATAATTTTTATAAGTCCATGGTGTTAAATACTAGTAAGCAATAACCCAAATAGTGATCTATGCATCAACACAGATGAACTTCAAAGACATTTTGAGTCAAAGAAGCCTGACACAAAAGAGTACTTCCTTTATGACTCCATTTACATGAAGTTCAAAATAGGCAAAATTCATTTATAATGAAGAAGATAAGTAGTTACTTTCAATAGAGAGCAGGACTAGGATGCACTAGTGAAGAGTCTATACACACACTTTCAGGAAAACATTCACATTCAGGCTCCTGACTGAGGCCTCCTGAAACTTTGCATCCTTATTGCCTCATTCACCTCACCCTATTACAGTTCTGATTTGGAGGAAAGAAAGGTGGTGTACTGAAAGGGGCATGAGAGAACATCCTGGAATGATAAAACATTCTACATCTTTGCTGGGGTGATGACTTTACATGTACATCTATCTATATCAAAGCTTATCAGATGGAACACCTAAAATATTTGCATTTAACATATGTAAATATGTAAGGTTAATTTTATTTATTTTGTTTTTTTGAGATAGGGTCTCACCATGTAGTTCAGACTAGCCTTGAACTCATGTAGCTCAGGCTGGCCTTGAACGTGTGGCAATTCTCTTGCCTCAGCCTTCAGAGTGCTAAGATTACAGGCGTGCACCACCATGCCCAGTTTAAAAGGTTGATTTTAAAAAAGAAATATTACCAACAAATTTCAAAGAATAGAAATAAGAGATCTAAATTTATCAGCTATTATTATTAATAACAAAGTTATAGTGGAGTAATTGGGCAATGCAACAGATTGGAGAACTCAGAGATACATTTCAATATTTGGAAATCTGGTGTTGGACAGAGGTGATGACACTTAGAACATTGGTTATCTATATGAAAAAAAAATTAAGTTAGACCATAGCTCATATCAGACACAAAAATAAATACCAGATTTATTAACACTCTAAAATTGAAATACCCAATTTAAACTTTTAGAAAAAATGGACACATACAATACAGAAATGAAAAGTCTTTTCTTTAAAAAGATAAAAAATCTCTAAGTCATGGGAAAAATTCACATATTGGATTACATTAAAAATGAATACATCCACATAATAAAGTACTTGTAAACAAAGAGAAAGGACAAGTCATTTAATGAAAGTAATTATTTGCAATGCCAAGTAACTGATAAAGTTTCAAAATCTAGAATGCATAAAGAAACCCTACAAAGCAATAATAGGAGTATCTAAACAGACAATGACAGATCGTCAATAAACTCAAGATACTTAAACTCAGAGAAATTAAAGCACAAATAAGATACTTTTGTTAAGTTGGAAAACTTCAAAATAATCTGATACTGAGTGTTTGTGAAGGCGTGTTGAAAAGCGCAGTTAGTATTAAATGCTGAAAGGAGTGTACATTTGTATACTCACTCTAGGGAAATTTTTGCTGTTTTTATTAAAACTAACAACGTGCAAACTTTTGGGTCCAGCCACTCCATTCCTACTTACTACATAAATAATCATATAGATAAGCACTGAAAACTTGACATGAATGTTCATAATACCATTATTTGGTAACTGAAAAATTAGAAACAACTCAAATGTTCATCAAAACAAGGAATGAAGAAATAGATTAAGGGCCTGGCATAGTGGCGCATGCCTATAATCCTAGCACTCAAGGCTGAAGCGGGAAGATCCCCAAAAATTTGAGGCCAGACTGGACTACATGGCCAGACTCTGTCTCAAAAAAAAAAAAAATAACTCAAAGTACAGAGCTGCCTTTAACATTTAGGTCTATGTGAATCCACCTGGGGAGACTTCAGACAAACCCTATTGAGTGAAAAAGACTAATTACAAATTTGTATAAATGTGATTGTGTTTCAACGCCTTAACAACACGTGACATAATACTATAGAGTTCTAATGTAAATACATATCTTTTAGAGGTGAGAAGAAAACAAAAATCAACAATAGTCCCTTTCCCTCATCCATGGTTTCACTTTTGGCAATTAGAGTTGCCTACAATCAACCACGGTCTGAAAATACTAAATGGAATTTCCAGAAATAAACAATTCTGAGTGCCATGATGAAATTTCCCACCGTATCATTCTGTTCCACACAGGACATGGCTCTTCCTTTTGTCCAAGTCCTTGTTAGTCACTTAGTAATCCTCTCAACTATCCTATCTACCATCAGGGTATCACTGAGCACTCATGTTCAAGTACCTGTCCTGTACTAGGCTAATGCAATGTCACCATACCTTTATCATTCACTTCACTTAATCACATCAAGTAGGCAGCAAATTGTCTCACATTATAAAAAAGGTAGGCTAAGTACAGGATGATAGGATATTTTGAGAGAGAAATACCACATTCGCATAATTGTTTTCCTAGTATATTGTTATAATGGTTCTATTTTTAGTTATTCCTGTTAATATCTTATGTGCCTGACTTTTGAATCAGACTTTATCGTATGTTTGTAAAAATGGGAAGACATAGCATTTATAAGGGGTCGTTATTAACCAAGGCCTCAGGTGTCCACTGTTTGTCTTTGAATGCAGTAAATCTGTGGAGCAGGAGAAGGTCTCAGAATTCAAAGCAGAAGGTCTACAGTGACAAGAATCTAAATTAAAGAGGTATAGAAGTAAAAAGAAGCAAAAAGTATGTCAAAAATGCTATCACACTTAGTTATAGAATAGGAGGAACTTTTAAAATTACCTATATTGTTGTATTTTTGTCATTAAAATCATTTTAACCTAAAATGCTAAGAGGCCTGGATTGGTAGCTCATCTCTGCCATTTCCTGTGCTATAACTTAAACAGTAACTTTCTCCTTTTCCATATTCCCTCATTAGTCACTCAAATGTGGTTCGAATGACAGAATGAGTTTTTATCTTTACCCTAAAGTTGAGTTTTCTCCATTTCTATGGGCCTGGGTTAAATCCTCCATTTTTTTCTTTAGCTAAAGAGAAATTCTCCTAATTAAACCAGAGATTAAAATCCTCTTCCAGCAAAAAGGTGGTAGGTTTTCTCTTACCTTCATCATGATAAAACTCTACACATCTTTTGTCTGCTATCTGGTTTACCTCCTCGTATTATGTCTTCAGAATAAACCTTTCTGCCAGCATGTTACATCCCAGAGAAGGTTTATAAATAGAAATAGAAAAATCCAAAGTGAATTAAAATACCAGGTTCTTGACAGAAGAGAAAAAAATAGCCCCTGCTAATAACCTGATTTGACGTCTGATTTATGTGGCCCTAAAAGGACAGTCATAAAAAATGTGTAAGTGAAGGAATAACACCAAGTGATTTACAAAGGAGCTGGGAGCATGGGCAACAGAATTCAGTGGGGAGGTAGAGTAATAAATCTAGCAGAAGAAGCCAGGCTTGATGCTTTCCCCCTCCGAGGCCCAAGCACTCAAAGATTCTCCACTTGTAGCACTTTTCATTCATCCTTTCATTCTCCTGAGTCCCTTTGCCATGGCCTGCATAGGGCAAGACGTGTACTTATGTGTATACGACAGGAATAAGGAACAAATGCCCGCAGAGACAGAAGACATAACATATGACCCAAAGTGCCTGTACATAACCTTTGCCCCATTTTTTTCATTATTGTTTTGCAGGAATTTTTTATGCTGTTTGAAACTTGAATCTCAATTTGTTACTAGGCATTGAAAATAACCACTCTTATTTGATAATATAGTAAGCCAAACAGCTAAGGTAGAGATAAGGTGTGTCCTAGGTGTTTAGTGGAAGCGACTAATGAAATTTAACTCTAACAAAAGTTCTAGAAAGAAGTGATTATTAATTTTTAAAATCTCAAAAGCCTCACCAACAAGAAGTAGAAAATTTATCACCAGCAGCTATCAGGACCAACGAGTTTAAGGAAAGCAAATTCCATCCACCGATATCTATGGCGCCCTTTCTAAAAGTCAAGCACTGTTAGGATGCAAGAGACTGACAAGGTGCAAAGCCCATACAAGTTACATGTTAGTGAGAAGAGACCAACAATATACCAAATAAATAAGCAGATTATTGCAGATATTAGTAAGTCTTCTAATTGCCTAGAGCAATGTAATGGAGTGTGGGCAAGGACAGGAGAGAGGGAGAAATTATTTAGGGAAAATGATTAGAGCCATCTCTCTGAGAAGAGGCATACGAGCTCAGGCTCACCTTCGATAAGAAGGGTCTGAACTTGTGACAATCAGGAAAGAGAGCCAGAGAGCCAGAGAGGAAGAACAATAAGCACAATGGTACCAAGAGGGGAACAAGGCTGGAATGGGGATTCAAGGCAACATTCACTGTTATGTGGTGAATTAGTAGAGCAGAGAAGGTGATATTAGATGCACAGGCAAAGATGAGAACATGGAAGTTGGAGGTCTTAGCAAGGAGTTTTAATTTTATACTAGATGCAATGAAACCAACTTACAAGGCGTGAATGAAAGATAAAGTGAATTTTAAAGTTTTACAAAAGCTTAATACAATAAATACACATTGCCAGGAGCAATAGTGAAAGTGCATTCAAAATAAGTGGAAATATTTTGAGGGGAATTAATTGCAATGTGTCTTTTATTCTAGTAAATCTCTTAATGTAAACTTCACTATATTTTATGATCATACTTCACTGATGAAATGTTTATGGTGGCAAGGATTTAGTTCAGCGGCACAAGCGCCAGCCTGGCAAGCGCAAGGTCCTGAGTTTGGTCCCTGGTCCCAAATACATACATACATACATAGATACATACATACATAAATATTTATGGCAATTTTTATCAATTAAAAACATTACAATGTGTCCCTGTCCACCTTTTCAATGGATCTGACACTGTGCAACTTCTGATTCTTCTCCAAAGTCAAAATTGCCATGAACGATAAACATTTTGAATCAATTCAATATTCAAGGTAGCCACAATAGCACAACTAAAGACACTTACAAAAGAGAACTTCTAGAAGTGCTTCAGAAAGTGGCAAAAGTGAGGGATAAAAATGAGATGATGGAGGGCATATTTGAGGGGCATTAATGGCAATGAGTTTTCGCTGTAATGAATTTTTAAAATATAAACATTCACAATATATTTCGATCAGGTCGACTGGACCTTCGGCGCCCTGTGCCGCACCCTCCTAGCCCACATGTGAGTGATCTTAGATGCAGCTAAAAGGGAAGCTCCTATACATGACTTCAAAAGAAGCACATTGCCAAGTTTCACGATGTAAAATCACGGTAGTTAATGTTGCATGTTGTTAGCCTAGAGATAGACAAATAAACCAGTGAAACATAAAAGAAAATTTAAAGTCTTGTGTACATGTGACCAACTAGTTTATAGGAAATGTTGTACTATTGTACAGTATAGAAAAAGCAGAGTTCCAGATGGTGTAGATGTAAATGGGAAAAGCGAAACCATAAAGCTTATAAAAGAAAAAAAGAATATTTTCATGACCTTGAGATAAGCAAGAAAAAGAATATTTGAGGATACACAAAACACAAACTGTGAGAACTGTCACAGTGGGATATTTCCAATGAAGTATTCCTTAACAATGCCATTAAAAAGGAAAAAATAAAACCATAAAGTAGAAGATAATGACAATATACAGTCAACCTTCTCACCCATAGATTCTGTATTCCTGGTTGTAAGCAACTGTGGGTGAAAATATTTGAAGAGAAATACACCTGCACTGAACATTCGCAAACATTTCCTTGTCATTCCTCCCTGAACAACGCAATATAGCAAGGAATTACATAGCATTTACATTATAGTAGGTACTCTTAAGTGATCTAGAGACGAATTAAGGTATATAAAAGGATGTGTGCTGGAAACTACACTATTTTATGTTGGAAACCTGAACATCTTTGGATTTTGCTCTCTGTGAGGATTCTTCTACAGATATAGAGGGATAACTATATACTAGCAAAATGTTAGTATGTAGAATATGTAAAGAATTTGTGTAAAACAAATAAGAAAAAGACAGTCCAATAGAAATAGAAGTAAAAAAAGACTTAAAGAGGCACTTCACAAAAGAGAGTGTCCAAAAGATCAAAAGAAGTGCTCGATATCATTAGTCAGTACAGAAGGTCAAATTAATACTCTAGTGAGCTACTAGCACATACCAACCAAAATAAATTTAAAAATTAGAAAAATTTATAATAGCAAAAGAAGAGGAA
>RJWT010018526.1:0-18799 GCA_004365215.1 Cuniculus paca
GGGGCAGATGACACCCTCCCACATGTAAGCGGTAGAAAATGTTCTGAGGAAGGGCAGAGCCTTCCTGGCGGAACAGGGGGAGGGCGGTTCCATCGAGGCCTGTTTAAGACACCTTGACAGTCCCCCCTGTCTTGCCAATAGTCTTAAATCAGACTGGACACCTGCAGGGCTGTGGAGATGGTTACAGCCTGGCCTGGAAGGGGCAGGGGACAAGCCCGTCTGAACCCGCTAACGATTCCCCATCCAGCCAGAGTTCCTCTGCTTGCTCCTGCCAGCTGGCTTTAGCACCAAAGGTTTTAATTGCTTTCCATGTTCAAAGAGCAGGGGTGCCGAGCGGGGTCGAGTGTGGAAAGCCATGGCTGTGTTTTGCATGGGGGGCCTGGCTTTTGTCCCCTGGTCCCCTGGGTGTGAGGACGTGCTCAGGTGCTCTGCCGCAGCCCCAGGCTGGAATGGATTTCAACTCCTGTTTGCCAAACTACGCTTTTAGGAGGTGTCAGATATCGAAAACCTCTTCCTTCAGGCCAAAGCAAGCATCTGGGGATCTGGGAGTGGGGAGAAGAGGCACGGAAGGGACTGGGGATGGGAGAAAAAGATGCTGGCTCAAAAAAAAAAAAAAGAGAGAGAAAGCAAAAAGAACAGCTCCTTCACAGGGTGCCCCAAACTGGCAGTCTCTTTTTGCAATAATTGGTTAAACTGTATAGGAGGCCAGGTGCGTGTGCTGGGTGTCACAGAGGGCCTGGGTGGAGTGGTGAGCTTTGCTCGGGTGGGACCTTTGAGGGCACAGCTTTGTAGATGCAGGAGGGGCCTGTGTTGCAGGGACCTAAGATGACCAGCTTCCCAGGAAGCCCAGAGGGACAAAAGGAAGTGGCTAGAGAAGGTGCAAGAGAGCACTGGAGAGATGGATGGAGGGAGACAGGGCAGGGCAGGCCCCCACCCCAGGGTCCAGTCCCTCACTTGGAGAAGAGAAGCTGGGTCCCAGCGTCCTGATCCTTAAGTAGCTTTGCTGACTGCTGTCTCTTCTCCAGGGCTCAAAATTCTTCTCTCTAATCACTCATGAAAGTAGAAAATTAAGACATTCTGGGAAGCCAAGGGAATCTGGTTGAAAATGTGTGTTTGGGGAATGGAAGGCATTAGAAGAATGCATGTGTCTGGACTGTTCCGTTGTTTGCGTCCCGTTTCTCTCTTCAAATTAATGAATGAGTCACGGTCGGCTTTAGGCCTGTAAAACGCCTCCCTGGGGGTGGGGGAGGCCTCGGCTCTGACAATGATCTCAATTTCTCTGGCTGTTTGGAGGCTTGAGAACGTTGCTGCTTTTCTCTTCCTCTTTCTGTCTCCCGGGAAAGGAGCTTTGCCATTAAGAAGCCGAATACCTTTCCCCTCCCGCCCCCACCACCCACCTAGATGACATCAGACAGGTCACAGGCTATGCAGCCTGTGTCCTTAGGCCTCCACACAGCGCCTTGTGGGGACAGGTCCAGTTGGGGCTTGAGTGCTTTCTACCCCCAAGTCATGCCCTAGCATCTGTCCTTGGTCAGCCCCTCAAACCAAGGGCACTGCTCTGGGGTGACCAGAAATAGCTCAGCCATCAGAGGGTGACAGCCCAGTCTCAGCTTCAGGAAGCACAGAGACCTCGTTTCTCTGCAGGTGCCTCCCCAGCCAGGCCTCCTTCCCAGGGTGCACGTTAGTGGCCCCCTCATATCCCAGCCTGTCCCCTGTCCACACACCACTTAGCTAAGGGCGACTCGACTATATCTCGAGGGAGTCGCTGCTTTCCTCTGCTGCTATAAATCACCCACTGCCTCCGTCCAGGGTGAGGAGACCAGAGCGGGTCTTGCATTGCCTTCTATGGCCCTGCTCAGCTCCTAGGACTGATGGCTATATGGCATCCTGCTCCTGCCTGTGCCCCCACTGAGTGCCCTGTCCTTTGCCTGTGGTCTCTGCTGCCTCTCAGCTTCTCTGGGGACAATGGGGAAAAGTGATCATGACTTTTTTTTTTAATTTTAAAGAAGATAAAACCAAGAAAAATAAAACAGAGTAAAACCAATTGGAACAAACCAGAGTAAAAGATACAGGACTTCACAACATTATAAAATCAACTATAGTTACCATAACGCCTTTTGTTGTCTTCAAAATAGCTGCAAATACCTTCAGACATAGCAAAAATCAAACAGAACAGAATAGAATAGAAACAGTAAAAGCAAAACAATGGATACAATAAAGGACTACAAAACAAGACAATAGTAAATTCAAAATGGCTACCATATATATCTTACTATCTTTGAAATAGCTGTTCATGCCATCAGATAAAACATAATCAAACAAAACAAGAGAGAATAAGATCCAACCCAACAAAACAATGAACAATGTAGGACTTCAAAACAAGACTATAGGGTATCAACAATGGCTGCCACCCTCAGAAGGAGACCCCCCCCCAGATGCCATGCTGCATACAGCTATCTCCTAAACAGACGATCAGACCCCTGGCCCTAGACCTGCAAGGTCAGTGAAACATCAAAGCACCACAGGCACCCAATTGCGTTTCACCTCGATAGCTATCATCACAGCCTGTGTTTCCCTGGGTCAGCCGGTTGCTTGGAGGGCTGGGGATTGGCACTTCTTGTTTGCCAGCCCGCGAGCCGGAAGGAGCTGGGATCTGGCTGTCCCCCCGCCAGTGGCAGCCCACAGGGAAAGGCCTGGCTCTGGATGTCCCCTGTCCAGCAGCCGCTCACACATGGCGCTGGTTCCAGCAGGGCAGGGCTTGGTCTTTCTCCCTGCAGTCTGCAATGGCACTGATCACAACTTATTTTATATTTTATAGACCACCCACTCTTCCCAAGAAGCCTGGTCATTGCATCTCAGGGCCTGCTGGAGAGGGAGGGTGGTGGCAGCTGGGACACTGTGGAGAGAAGCAGCCCTACCCATCGCAGATTCCACAGCCTGCAACATGGGAGCTGCCTGCTGCCCAGGCCCAGGAAGCGCCTTCCAGCCTCCAATTCATTTTCCTTCCTGAAGACAGATGGCTGCTTCCAGACCCCTGTTCTCAGAGCCTTGGCCCAGCCTCTGTCTGTGCTAGGAGCTGTGGCTGGAGCCCGGGCCTCGTGTGCCAGGAGACCTGCTGGGTGGGTGTGCAGAGGGGAGGACTGGAGAGCCGGCCCCTCCGTGCCTCCCTCCTACCCAGCCCATGTGCCAAAGGCTCAATTTGGTTGTGCCAAAATTAGGCAAAGGACATTCATGTCTTATTACCAAGCCGCATAGCAACAACTATGCAAAGGATTAAATATCCGTCTGATTAACTTCCCTGTGAGTTCGACTTAATTACAGCACTAAAGTTTCAAGTACAGATATTCCATCTTTATAGGCCCTTGCTTGTAGAGGAGTCATTTGCTCAAAATAAATTGAAGGAACCCTGTGTATACAGGCCAGTTGCAAAGCCAGGAGAGAAAAGTTGCTGTTTTTGCAAGACATGATTATAAAATAATGATTGTGTTTTTTTAGCAAACAGACGAGGACTCGGAGACATTCCGCTGTTAAACTCCGTCCCTTCCAGGGAGGCTGCCACCACTCAAGAGCCTTGTGGCTTCTCTTTTGGATTTGTCTTCAGAGCCCATTTGTGTGGGCCACCTTGGAAACAAAAATAAACCTCCCCATCCCTCCTCATAGTGGACCAAAAAGTTCTGTTCCCCGGTTTGATTCCTCACCTAATTCACTGGGATTGGCTTCTGTTGCTTCTAAATATCAGGTCACCCTGAAGTGATGAGGTCTGGCAGCCTTCGAAGGTCGTTTCTAAGGACACTGAGCAGATTCTGAGTCCAAAAGACCTGAACCCAGGTTGGGCTGGCAGGTGAGGTGGGTGTGAAATTGAGCCTTGAAGGACAGGAAAGCTGTGAATGGTGGTAGAAGCCCTCTGCCATTACCAAGCACTCTTTCCACCTAGTTCTTTTTTTCCAAAGTATACTGGAGATTGAATCCAAGACCTTCACACTGAGCTACACTCCCAGGCTTTTAAATTTTTTTTTTTTTTAATTTTGAGTCAGGATAATGCTATGTCACTAAATTTCCTGGGCTGGGCTTAAACTTTTGATCCTCCTGCCTCAGCCTCCTAGAGTACTGGGATTACAGGCTGCTAGTCTTTCTTTGGAGCCTCATGAACAGTGGGAGATGTTATGACATCCACCTTATTGCAGACAAAGGTTGTAGAAATCCTGTGTCCCTTGTCACACAAAAGTAAGGGGCAGCAGGGTTGAAGTTGGACACTGAGGCCCGTGTGCTGCCTTCCCTTCTGTCCCTCGGGGTGAGGCTGGAGCTGAGAGCGGGTGGGAAGAGGAGGTGAAGGTGAGGCTAGGGTAGAGGGCACAGCAGAGGCCACCTGTGCGTGTTGACTGCCAGCCACAGGCCAGGCCTGGGCCCCAGCACAGCCTTCCCTGCACCCTCTTCCCTGCAGAGATCCATGACCCTCAGCCTCTTCGCCCTCCTGAATCCAAGGACTCCACTGACAGCCCAGGTTGCACACCAAGCAGGTCCCCACATGCCACATGGAAGGTGACAGGGAGCACCCAGGGGACATCAGAGCCCGTGGGGAAGCATTTTGTTCCCTGAATCACAGCTATGGGCTCCTGCTGCACCCATGCCAGGCATGGTAGGGCATTTTTGGAGTCTGCTTCATCAGGGACCTGGAGCATCTTGGCTTGGGTCCTGGGCCCTGCAGCACAGCTCAGACTCCTGAGTGCTCTGTGAGGAAGCCCTCATCAGCCAGCCAGCCAGAGTCCATGCCAGAATTGCATTCATCCCTCCCTATGCTGCACAGACTCAGTCTTTTCCATAATTAGTCCATTTCCTACTGTTTGTCAGGGCTTGCGCTCTGATACATGTTTTCATACTTAATAGGACAAATGCCTGGTGACATAGTCATACCTGCTCAGAGAGGAAGACACCAAATCTCAGCGAGGCATAGAATCATGACTCGGGCCATACAGCTAGATTTGGGCAAGAATTTTAATTCGCTCACCGTTATTCTAAGACTGAAGATTCCAGGAGAAGGGTGGATCGGCAGTGTGGGCCAGACTGGGGACACTTGGGGGACCCTGGCTTCCCAACCCCAGGAAGATGACACAGAGACTCGGAGGCAGGGAACACAGAGAGGCTAATTTGTGCTGAGGAAGTTGTTCTGTGTCCCCCACACCCTGTTTCGAATGCCGCTTATTTTACTAACAGGGACGGAGTCTGCTTGGAAGGGTTCTCAAAGCCCAGGGCTGGTTTCCTCGGATTAAGCAAAAGGAGCTGAAAACGGAAGCCGCAGTGATGGGATGCACATCAGCAGGCCCCTGCCCTCAGTCCAGTTCCCTGCACTGCAGCTCCCCCATCAGCATCAGCTGCTTGTAATCAGGGCCAAGTGAGGCGAGAACAAACCCAGGCTGACTTCCTGTAGATTCCGGGTGGGATCATCTCCACTGCAGTCCACAGATGATTCAGTTCAAGACAGATTTGAACAGTAAGGAAATAATTATTAGAAAATACAAGGGGAAGTCGAGGAGTGGTTTGAACTTCAGGAGCGGGTTGATCAGGGCTTTGGTTCCATTTCCTGTGATCTGTTTACCTCCCCCCTTTTGGCTGGGGTTGGGGGGATGGTGACACAAAATCTGCAATTCCAGACCTCACGTCCACATCCCACACCACGGAGAGACAGAGAGACAGAGCGCAGGAGCGCCAGTTTCTCTGCTCCATGGTGACCGGGTTTTGCCCCTGGGAATAATCTCCTCCTTTGTAACAAGGAAACAATGACTGGGCACAGCTAAACACACAGGAAACCTCTGACTGTGCTGGGGATTAAAGGGGATGGATGTGTATTATCACCCTTAACGAGCAAATGCCATCAACAATGCTTGTGTTTGAAGAATCTTCATT
Organism: Cuniculus paca; assembly: GCA_004365215.1. Classification (NCBI taxonomy): domain Eukaryota; kingdom Metazoa; phylum Chordata; class Mammalia; order Rodentia; family Cuniculidae; genus Cuniculus; species Cuniculus paca. The sequence goes on from RJWT010018526.1 coordinate 5,902, forward strand.
ATGTCTCTAATGGTCTAGGATCTTTTGATTATGTTTGGAGCCCGGTGAGATTTAAGGAATGCGAACATGATCCTCCTAGTTTAAGTAGCTTCAGTATATGTTCGTTCAGTGGATACCGAGCGCTTATCACATGTCAGGTTCTGTGTCAGAAATTGAAAATAAAGTGGGCTACTGTGTGTGGTTGTGCAGGTTGTACACTACGCAATTCCAGGTCTCCAGTCATGCTAATCTGTGTAAATGTCCCCTGTGCCCTGAATTTGTTCAGGGCACAGCTTGCGTTTCCATACAAGGCGTTCTACGTGCTCTTCATGCAATTCATCCCACCACTATAAATTGAAAATTCAGATTGTGCAGCACAGGACAGGCACAGGAGGGCCAGGGCAGGGGTTGGGGCCATGGACCTGCTGGCATGTATGGGAGAGGGGGGTCAGATGGCTCTGGCTTGGACTCAAGTGGCAGACAAAGAAGAGAAGAGGCCCAAATTCAAGAGTTAACAAGGGCTGGGGACAGGCAAGGAGGATGAGACCAAGGCTGGGGAAACTGGGAGGAGACCCCATTCTCCCGGACCCCCTAGCACATCTCCTGGGCAGGCCAGTGGGGCACTCTGCATACTTAATGCTTCCTCCACAGCTGTAGGAGGCCGAGTGCAGAAGAGCAGAGGAGGCCTGGGACAGGAGCCTGGGGCTCAGCTCCATGGGGCTCTTGGCAGAGCTGCCCCCACCCCTGGAGCTCCCCATGCTGAGCCCCTAGGGCAGGCGCCTTTGGGAACCCACCAAGGCTCCGGGGAAGTGAATCAGCCCCAGGCACCAGGAGCCTGGGCCCGACCAGGCCTCGGAAGTGAACCTGTCGCCAACCCCATTGTCAGATGTCTAACCCTTTAATCTGGCCCAGAGGCACCTGGCCTGTGTGCCAGCCTCCTCCACCCTCAGCCTGAGTCACCCACACCTTCCCAGCTCCTGAACCTACTTCCTGAGGAGAAATTCCCCGGGTGGGGCTGGGGCCCATCCCCTGGGGCACAGGTCCTGCCAAGGTCACAGGCCCGTGTCTGACAGGAAGGCCTGACCAGGCAGGACCCGGTTCGTGGCAGCTGCTAGTTCTCTAGCACCACCCCAGGGCCCCAGGACAAGGCAGCAGAGGTGGGCGGAAGTGCAGCAGGTCCAAACCCACGCTGGGCACAGTGGGCAGGGGCCTACGGGTAGCGTTTATGGACAGCCTGAAATCTGCACTTCTGGGAAACACGGGGCCAAGCTTCAGGACAAGTTCACGCTCTGACCACAACAAGATGCAGGATTTCCATCACCACAGTCCAAGCACCGTGTCTTTTTTGTTTTGTTTTATTATGTTTTGTTTTCAGTACTTGTGATTGAACCCAGGGCCTTTGCACTGAGCTGCATTCTTAGGCCTTGCTTATTTTTTATTTTGAGACAGGAACTCGCTAAGTCACTAAGTTGCCCAGGCTGGGCTTGAACTTGTGACCCTCCTGCCTCAGTCTCCTAGAATGCAGGGAGTACAGGTGTACGACTCTATGCCTAGCCAGTGTGTAGTTTCTGTGTTTGTTCTTTCTTCGCTTACTCAGAAACTGCATGAAGCACTGGGCATGTGAGGCAGGTCGTGGGGACCTGGAAGTATTGTGACGGGGCAGGCAGGACAGCCACAGGCCGGGTTAGCATTGTGTGCAGAACCTGTCAGTGGTTTTTGCTCAAGATCAAGACTTCTGCTGGTTGTCCGGATGGGTCCTTAGCACAGTTCCCAACCTTCAGGGAAGGAGCTGGGTTTTTCTGCAGTGCTGAAGATGGAACCCAGGGCCTTGTGTAGGTTAGGTAAGCGTTCAACCACCAAGCCACATCCCTAGCCCCCTTTTAAAAAATTTGTCTGGAAACAGTCTTGCTAAATTGCCCAGGCCAGCCTCCTATGTGCAATCCTCCTGCCTCAGCCTCCCGAGTAGCTGGAATGATAGGCACATGCCCCTGCACCCAGCTATTTATTAGTTTTTAAGATTCATCCAGAGCATAAGGACAGCCACCCAGCAGGAATGCGGGGCTCTCTGGGAGCATCCAGTCCCCATGGGTCACAGCCAGGGCGTAGCCCTGCGGAGGATGTAGACTGGGTTTTGAAGGCGAGGGCTTCACCAATGCTGGAGAAACCAGTGGAGATGAAAGTGTCTCAGCCCTGAGCTCTGCCCGCACCGCTGCCCATGCCGCCCTCGAGGTAGTGGCGAGGGTTAAGTAGCGCCAGGATTCAGTGCCCAGCCTGCACCCTGACCACTGCTCCGATCTTCCCTAGGTGCCTCTGAGGGGCTACAGCCCCTCCACACTGCACACTTGCAGACAGCGAGGCCCCTGGAGCAGACAGCAGAAGCTGGGTCTGGACCAGACTAGGATAACATCCTGATGGTGACCCCTTGGGGCAGAACGGGGGTGCTGTACTGTTGGTGGGGAAGCCAGTGCGGTGAAGCTGGGGGAAGGAGTCCTTAGAGGAGGAGAGGAGAAACCCCATCCCTGCTTCTGTGAGCCCCACAGGGCAGGAGGGGGCAGTGCCGGCAGGTGGACCTGCTGATGGGATTGGGGACTCTGGTCGTGAGGTCTCCAGCCTGGTCCTAGACACTCTGGAGCCTGGCTTCAAATCCCATAAGACCCTGGCTGAGTCAGTCACCTCCTGCAGCCGGATTGCTCAGAGTAACATCAGAGGGGCCGTGTGCGAGCAGCGGCCAAGCCGGGCCGGTATCATCACCCCGACCTGCGAGAGTCCGAGCCCTTTGTGCATCGGCAGGAGCTGGTTTCTTGGTGTCCAGGCCACGCCACATTGCTTCCCCAGCACCCCCCTAGGCCCTGCCCGTAGTAAGTATGCTTATGGGGGGCCCAAGGGGAGGCCCAGGGGTTACCTGGCTGTCAGAGCGCCGTCCCTTATCTGTATGGGGACTGTGGTTCTCAGCTGTGTCCCCTGCCCCCAGCCTCATCAGCTGTGGGGCTCAGTTACTCATTCTCAGACCTGTCCTCTTGCGGCTCCCTGTCCTCAGCTGAGCTTCACGTCCCACCTCTGACACCGCCCCCCACCTGACCCCTCCCAGGCAGTCCGCAGGGTGACCAGCTGCTCTTTTAAATCTCAGCAAATTATCTGGCCCAGCGGCTCCCTGCTCGGATTCCAGGCCTGAGGGTCATCCTGTGACTTGCCGAAGGTTAGCTCCTCTGACTCCACACTGCCTTCAGTGGGGTCTAAACCAGCCAGCTGGGGGCTCAGCAGGGAGTGGGTGGCAGCCCCCACCCCCAGCTGGCTCCTGCCTCCAGCTGGGCCAACCCCACCCCTCTCACCAGGGAGTCCAGCACTGAGGGGCCCTCTCGGCTTAGTTTTTGTGGTTTTTTTCCTAGCACTGAGGAAGGAACCCAGGGTCTCTAGCATGCTAAGCAACCCTACCACCACTGGGCTGCACCCCCAGCCCCTTGTATTGTGAGTCAGTGTCTCCTAAGTACCGGGGGCTCCTGGCAGGCACCACCACACCCAGCTTCTCCTTTCAATGCTTTCCATTAGCTACTTGTCAACATCTCAACCTACCAGCAGGTCCCATGCCTATGAGCAGTGTCACAGGAGACTGTGACACTCCCGCCCCCCAAAAGGGAAAGGTGGGTGCCACAGAGCTGTCCTCAGCCCTGGCTGCTAGGTGTGTCCACCCTGGGAGACAAGGCAGAAGTCCCTCTGCCACAAGTCTACCACCCCGTACCTGGAGGACCTCCCGCCTGAGAGTCAGTGGTCAGACTCCAGGGCTGGAAACCAGAACAGTGACCCCAGGCTCCGTCCAGCCCCATGTGTGGCGCTCTCCCCTCTTTTTGGTTCTGGAAGCCCACGCTGCCCTGGGAGCTGAGGCCAGGTGATCACGAGGCAGGGTCGACCCCGCTTGGTGGTGACATCGCCCTTCTCTACAAACCTCTATTCTGGCTCCACCCATGAGTTCACGTCCACCTGAGGGTTTAGCTTGGAAGCCACTGGTCTGACTGCTCTTGTGTCACCTCAAAAGGGCCACTTCTGGCAGCCAGGTCCCTGCTCCCCGGCCACCTTGCAAGTGTGTCGAGGCCTCTGATGCTTTTGGCTCCTTGAACCTCCCACAGAAATCCCACCACCACCACTGGGGGTTTAAACTCAAATGCCCTCCAACATCTTCAAGTTTTCAAAATGCAGAAAACAACTATGTGGCTCAGCTAGCCAGTTTAGTATGTAAGTTAACAATTGTATCCAAGCATTCTGTCTCTTGATCACTATGAATAATTCTCTTCTTCAATTTCTTTGACTCAGTCTACCATCTTGCCAGTTCCATTCATGGGACACCCTCTTTTAGAAACCAAAAATCCTGCACACACAGAATGAAGAAACATCAAAGTTGAGGTATGTTTCTAAATATCATAAATGTTAATCTTCAAATGAGGCAGGAAATAAAAGCGATATGAAATTAATCATCAACAGTAGCCTGGAACATTCTTCAATGCCATGCAATGAAATCCAATAGAATGTCTGGTGATGTACAAAAGTATTGGTACAGAATAGACTAAATAATTTATAGTATTTCTAGAATGAAAAACAATTGATAATTTGATTTTTAAGCCAAAACATGCTGTGAATACAGGATGCAAATAATGCTCAAAGATTACGTCACTAAAAGTCAAGAGTGCTAAAGACTTAGATATCTATTTTATCAGAATGGTATTCTTTGGCAAAGGTTCTAGACCAGCTAAAAGCTTGCAGTCACAAGTGAGGAAAAAAGTAAAGGTTGACTGTGAATCCATTTTACGTAAAACAGTATTTGAAACCATCAATATTTATAGAAAAAAATCAATGAAGAAATAAACATTTTGAAAGTGCTATTAGACTTTATAGCACTATTAAGTGGTTAGTTAAAAACAACTGAGTATTTTCAGATATGAAGTATTTAATAAACTTCAATAATAACTTCAATGTGAGAATATGATTATGGTCTAGATTTATGGTTCTGCTTGTTATAAAACATTATCTGCTAGGATATGAAAATTGCCTTTTGAAAAACATCTATCAAGGCAATAAAATGTCAGCCATCATTGACAAAGCTTCAACTGTTTCATATTAAAGTGTTAATAATTTACTTACATGTGAAATTTAAGACTTTGAAGATAGTTTAATGGATTTTGCTGGTACTAATATCTGAGATAATATAGCAAAGTGTATCAATAATTGAAAAACTAATTTTTCACTGCAAAATTGTTACATGAAAATCTTGGTGAAATTCTTACCAAGAGTATAAGTGGAATGTTATAGGGAAAATCTAAGATTTCAACTCAAAATTCTGGAAAAATTTCCAGGTGCTTTAGTTTGACTGTGTTTAGTGACTTTCAAAGATTCAATGAATGGTATAAAACATACCCCTTTAAATCTTCCCTCCACAAACTGTATGTGCCACCCTTCTCCAGATAAAAGGTTATGAGGGATTAAATAGCATATTGGAAGAGTTTCAATTTTAATTTGTGGAAACTGGAAGGGTAGTCAGGCTCTAGAGCCAGCCTGCAGCCTGAGCTGTAGAAGCAGGTTGGAAATTGTGTCAACTGTTGGATATTGAACAGAAACAATAAAAATGGCAATGGTTCAACATTTTGAAAATAAAGGTTGTTTCTAGCGATTCTACATTAAGAAGTGACAAAATACGGGCCAGGGGTTTAGCTCAGCAGCTCAACCACTTGCCTAGTAAGTGCAAGGTTATGAGTTCCATTTCCAGTACCAAAAAAAAAAAAAAAAGTGACAAAATAACTATTTTTCTTCAGCTTTACCTAAAAGAAAAGTTCTTGGGATGGTGAATTCGGGGACAATTATCGTGACTGAGCATAACAAATTGAACAGAGGAAACTCTGGAAGAGAAGTAGGAGACATTATAGAGGTGGAGAAATGGGCTACGTCCTGGGCTCGTCCTTTCAACCCTCTCCCCTCTGCAGGCTCTGTTCCCTGACTGTCCCCTCCAGGTTCAGCAGGGACCCTGGAGCTTTTCCTCTCATTGACACCAGCCAGAGTCTCCAGAAGGACAGAACATGACCTAGGCCCTTCCTTGGAGACCTCCTTTCTCCAACAAAGGGCCCTACGCTGTGCTCTCCATCCTGCTGTCTCTGAACGTTAGGTCTAGATTGAGGGATGGCTCTGACAGTGACAAGTCCTGGGTACTGCAGTATTCTTCGTCAGTTTCTCACACCCTGCAGAGAGTCCCCTGCTACTCCCTTCAAATGGCCCACTGTGAGCTCCATCTGCTCCCTGCTGAGACCTGGCTGATTTACTGTATATTATTATCTGATACAGTCAAAAAGTCTCTGTTCCAAGAAAATGATTAGAGTATATATATATTTTTTTTATTTTAAAGGGACTAAAACAGAACAGTAAGATGAAACAAAATAAAACAGTAGGAAATCCACAATCATTACTATACTGCATATTGTTATCCTCTAAATGGTTGCTCAGACTACTGGCCCCAGGCTTGCAAAGTCAATCAAACAACACAAATGTCAGGTTGCTTCCCTACTTTAGTTATTATCATCTCAGCCTGTGCTGCGGCTGGTTGCTTTTGAGGGGGTGTGGGTGGGCAGAGGCAGTTTCCTTGCTGGTTCTCCCTGGCTGGCAGGGCCTCCACCGGCGTAGGAGGGGTGAAGGCTGTATGGTCTCATTGCTGCTTCAGTTAGATTATTTTTAAAAGAAAGAAAATGTGTTTGCTAATAACCAAAAAAATGAAAAATATAATGAATGTTTATGATCATTCAGTGTGCTTACTCCAGAAGCATGGATAAATGATATTTGGGTTTGAAAATGAAGAAATTTAATAAATTTAGGCCAATTAAAGTGTGTGACCTTCCAATAAATAATTTTGTGTGACTCCTTCAATAATGATGTGGAATATAGAAATGTCACAAGCACTATTACAAGGTTTGTTATGAAAAGGCCAGGAACTGAAGGAGGATTCAGCCCCATAAACAATACCTACCTTCTCACACAGGAAGCCACTAATGATTACTAACTTAAGGAAAGTCTTTGGAAGAGTTCAATATAGTCCTCTAGATGAAATTAATCTGATATGTTTAGAATTGGTCAGTGACAGCTGTGTAAACTAAGAAAACATTGTAGCAACAATCTCACAAACTTTGCAAATGATTTGGAAATTAGTGATTGGTTTGCAGCACTGTTTCTTAGTACATACTTTTATTTATAGACTAGTTTATGTAGGAATAAAAGACAATCTGGTTTTAAATCTTTGGTCTTACATATTGATTTATATTTTAATTTGCTGCCATACAAGTGGTTGTATTTTTTAATAGTGACTGTGCCATACAAGAATAGATTGTCCCACTATGAATTGCGATCAATAGATGGTAGACACCAATTTAAGCAAGGGAGAATTTAAATAAAAAGAACACAATTCAGCCTTTATTATTCTGTTTCTTGAACAAAGCAATATTCTAATATCTTTGTCATTGTCTGGGGGTTGAATCATAACCACAGAATTTCTCATAAAACTTAGAAAATGGTTAAAGGAACAAGATCAGTAATTTTTTCCTGGCTCTTGCCCCAGGCCTGAGTAGGAGGACAAACTGAAGCCCCCTCAAAGGTGGGAACGGAGGTAGAGCCCTGAGATCCCGGAGCCTATACTGTCTCAGGATGGTGGGAAAGGGCCAAGGAGGGTACCCAGCCTGCTCCATTGGTCTTGAGAAAGACAGTGGTCCCTATGGTGGCAACTCTTCACTCTAACTCCTGAGAGATCTAGGCTCCCCCCAGGGTGGAATTCCTTCTCTAATGATGCCTGCTGTATGTGTACAGTTAGAGGGGAAATGCCACCCAACTCTGGATGTGGCCAGGTCCCTGTACATGCAATGCCCCTCCAGCTTTCAGCACTCTGGTTGGTGGCCCAGTCAGACTCACAGGGCCCAGTGCTACAAAGACAGCTCCTCAGTGTGCAAAGGTGGCTTAACCCCACAGTGCTGACAGCGGTGGTACTCAAGGCCAGCATATAAGGCCCAACTGGCCAGACCTCACCGGACCGATGACATTCTTGAGCCGGGATCATTGGTCTGGAAGCTGCAGACGCATCCAGTGAGGGAGGGATGGGTGAGGAGAGGGGCTGAGAGCAGGAAGTAGGGCATCCTGGGGGTGCGGAGGAGAATGGAGACCTGGTGGCCTGGCAAAGCACAGGCCTCTTTAACGTGGCCTCTTCACAGGTTCCCTTCATGCTGGGGGATGGAGAACCAGGGATCTGAGAGAGAAGTTTACCAAGCCAGGACTGGGAGGTGGGCGTATGGCTCAGGAACGTTTATTCATCCCTGCTTCCCACTCTAGTGGCAGGAGGGAGGGTTTCGAAATATTCATGGCTTAGAGTCCCACGCACTCTCACATCTGTCACGCTCCAGTTTTGAAAATGTCATTTCCGAGGGTTTGAATGTGGCTGTGATGAAGACATCCTGACACAATAAAAAGGGGTTCTGGGGGAAGAGGCAGCTGGAGCGGGACAGGCTGGGCAGACAGTCCTAATCCTCCCACGACTCCTGCAGCAGCACACGGGATAATCAGTGAGCCATTTAGGAACTGCGGTGAAGTCACGGCTGCCCCTGGAGGAGGCTCAGAGACGGTTCACACTGGCTGGCCAAGCAGCTCGCACTGCGATTTGGAGATGAGTCTGGGCTACGCTGGCTGTCGGCGTTCACCTGAATATCATTTCCCTTGGAGGTGGGGCCAGAGCCACTTGGGCAGCTGATCCTGATGCGTCCTAAGCACAGACAGACCAGCAGGAGCAGCAGGACCCTAGCCCGACTTCTCTTTCTCGAATGAAGCCCGGTTGGCATTCGGACGAGATGCCCCCACACCCGCGGTCACTGATAGCAGGAGGGGTTGCCTTGCCTGGACAAAAGCAACTGTCAGCCGGGTGTGGTGGCTCACGCCTGTAATCCCAGCACTCGGGAGGCTGAGACAGGCAGATCGTTGTGAGTTCAAGACCAGCCTGGGCTACAAAGTGAGCTCAAGGCCAGCCTGAACGGCATAGTGAGACCCTGTCTCAAAAACAGCAGGGCCAGGGATCTAGCTCAGTGGTCTAAGCGCCTGCCCGGCAAGCGCAAGGTCGTGAGTTCAATCCCCGGTACCACACACACACACACACACACACACACAAAAAGCAATTGTCCTCCTCTGTCACGTCCTCCCTGGCTAGGAGAGCTGGCTGTCCACTTGATGGCTGTGTTGTTATCTCCACATTCTTCCTGGGACCTCAGCTTCCTTTTTTACAGCAGGAGCTGCCGTCTCAGGGATGTCCACTGTGCCCTCAATGGTCCTCTGCCTGGCGGAGACTGACTGTGTCTGTTCACGGTCTCAGTGCTTTTCCTGAGCACTTGCTGAGACCTGGATCTCACTTTCAGCCAGAAGCTCATGGATGGGTGGAGGCAGAGGCCCCATTCCACTGTGGCTACTTAGTAGCTGTAGGGTTTCAGGTGTTGCCTAAGTTCCTGAGCATGGGACTCGGCGAATGGGCACAATGTATACTTAGAACCCAGTACCCTGCACCCCAGACCCTCCACACTGTGGATCCCCCTGAAAACTGGGTAAGCCACCCTCCAGAGGCTGCCTGGTGACACAGTGGGACACAGGCATTGTCCCACAGCCTGGGGCTAGATTTATGGCTGCAGAGGGCTTTGGAGGCATGATTGTGACTTCATGTTGTTTTATTTAGTTATGTTTCTTCTCTTGTTAGCAAAGAGCAAACCCAGACCGCAGGGGGACAGGTCAGCAACTGGTCACAGGGATGCTGAGCTGCAGAGTGGACATCCACAGAAAGGGCCAGGTGGCCTGGCTCAGAGCACCATGGCCCCTGGTGATGTGCGTTCTGGGGTCTGGGCTCGGATGCACAGCAGTGCAGTCCTGTCTCCTCCAACATCACAGTTAACTCTGCCCCAGCTCCTCTGCGAGCTGTTGGCCAGGAGTAGGGCCCCAGGCTCCGTGGAAGGGCTTTGGAGGGGGCAGTCCACAGAGCACTGGCCACCAGGCTGCCCCTACTCCTGCTCCTGCTCACTAAACCCCTGCACAAGCCAAGCATAGTGGGTGATGCACACCTGAAATCCCAGCACTTGAAGGCTGAGGCAGGAGGATCCCTATGAGTTCAAGGTCAACCTGAATTGCGTAGTGAGAACCTATCTCAAAAAACAAACAAACAAAAAAATAAAAACAAAAACTCATGCACATTCATGTGAACACTCCCCAGAAAGTTTCTTGGAATCTCAGGTTTAAATTTGGATGTGGCTTCTCTTCTGCTGTGTAACTCCCAGCATATCCTTGCCCACTCTGTGAACCCAGAGGTCAGGCTGGGAAATCGTCATAGCCTCGGACTTAAAGGCTTGTGACTGCCCAAGCACTGATGGCTGTGAACAGACAGGAAGGGCTTTAAAACTCACTGAATGTCTGGCGAGGACAATGTGCTGGAAATGAGTTCCCTGGGTCCCCAGGCCAGACTACTGGCTGTTCACCCGGGGTGCAAGGGCAGCTGGGGTCACCGCTGCAGCCACGTGAGGGCAGCTTGTGGGCTCCAGGCACATGTTTGAAAAGATAGTCATTTTCCTCCAACACAGAGCCAGCAGCTGCAGGATGGGCAGAGCCCTGCTGGGTGTGTGATTGGCGCCGTGTGTGTGCCTACACGGGGGTGCCTCTGTCTACCTTCTCCATTCGCCCTCTCCGGGCCTGCAGTCTCTGTTCATAGCTCTCCTCAAATCCAGGTTGTGCTTGCCCTTCAGCTTCCTTCCCTGTATAGTGCTAGTTTTCCCCATACCTGTCCCATATCCTATGCCCGCCATATGTGCATCACAAGGAGTCAGGGGTGGTCACAGAGCTCCAGTGTTGGAAAAATCTAGAAAAACATGGTTCCAGTGGTCACTGCAACTTGTCAGTAGGTCTGTCAGAAAATGTAATCACTAGAAGTGCTGTATTTCATAAAGGCTTATAATAAAGTCCACAAAGGTGCAGAATGCGGTGTTTTGTTTTGTTTTGCTTTGCTTTGTTTTTAATTTTGAGACAGAGTGCTAAATTAGCCAATCTAGGCTCAAACTTGCAATCCTCCTGCCTCAGCCTCCCAGAGTAGTGGAATTACAGGTGCCTGGCTCATGATACTGTTTTGATGGACCCTGAAACTGAAAATTCAGAATTTAAGTGACACTGTGACATCAGTACTAGCATTCAGTATTTCCGTGTGTATTGTTTGGGCAGATTATTAAGAAACTAAGTAGTCACGAATGATGAGTCTTGAGTTATCTTGCAACCTCAGATACCCTTCAGTTAAACAGGTGATAAAGAAGAATTGCTTTGTGAGATCTGTTTAAAAACAAGTTCAGCTAGGCATGGTGGCACATGCCTGTAATTCCAGCACTCTGGCAGGCTGAGGCAGGAGGATTACAAATTCAAGTCCAACCTGGGCAATTTAGCAAGACTTGTCTCAAAATAAAAAGTAAAAAAAGACAAAAACCAAAAAAAATCTGGGAATGTAGCTCAGTGTGAAGGCCCTGGATTCAAGCTCTAGTACAGAGAGAGAGAAAGAGCGAGAGACAGACAGAGACAGAGAGAGACAGAGACAGATCACCCCTCCTTTAAGAATAAGCAGGTATTGCAAATGTAGAAGCCACGGACTCAATTACTCAGTCATGGAACTTGCCCTTCTCATCTGCGTATCTCTGGTGCCCAGCATCACACATGGGTCACTGTATTTGTTGAATGAGTAAACAAATTCTGTTTACTTGGTATTTTAAACTCGAGTCTGTCATTCTGCCAAACTTTCCACTGTATTCTCGGTGAAAAGAGGCTGATGGTGGAAGGCAGATGGGAGGAAGAGACAGACAGACAGACACAGACTAACAGAGTGACTGCTGTGGGCTTCCTCATTCTGTTTTTGTGCCCCTACCTACTGGGTGGTGCCACCCATATTTAGGGTGGCCCCCTCCTCAGTTTGCTGTCCCATCTGCCAAGCGTCCCTGGAAGTACCCGCCAGACACACCCGGAAGAGCACTTTGCTGATTTCCTAGTGGTCTCTTAGTCAATCGAGTTGATGATCAAGTTTGAGCATCATGGTGGCAGGGCCCAAGGTGGAAAGAGCCTATGTGCTACACGCAGGTGTGGACACAGATTCTCTACTGAGCCGAGCCAGGCCTCCCCAGACAGCCAAAAGGGGGAAATCGGCTCCCATTTGGGGGTTTCTGCTCAGCAGGTCGTACGGCCTTCACTGAACTGCAACCCCAGCGGGGGCTCTCATTCAGTCACCTTGGCAGGGGCTCTGGTCTGCTGGAGACTGCAAAAAGAGCTTTGTGTAGTAGTGTACCCTGTGATCTCAACTATTTAGGAGGCAGAGGCAGGACAATCACAAACTTGAGGCCATCCTGGGCAACTTAATAAAGTTTAAAAACACAAAAGGCTGGAGGTGTAGGCCAATGGGAGAGCACCTGCTCAGCATGTGTGGGACCCTAGGTTCGAACCCCAGTACTGCAGAAACCAAACACTATATGAGGTCAAGTTCAGAGTGTGGTGAGTGGAACCCAGATGGAAAATTACAGCCCTCTCCTCTAGGATCTGGCCTCAGAGAGATTCAGGGTCTTGTGTTGGGACAGAGATGGAGAGAAGCTGAGGTTCTCCGGAAGCTGAAGGAAACACCTGGGGGCTTCGGGAACCACATCTCTGACCGTCAGCCTCAGCCCCCACCACAATCTGAACTTCAAAGGCTAGGAGCCATGTTGCAAAGAAACAGGTCTTTAGGCCCCATCCCCAAGGTCTGTGCACACCAGGGCAAGTGCACGTGTGTGTGTGTGTGTGTGTGTGTACTTGTGCTCTGTGGGGGCTGCATGGAGAGGACTGAGAGAGAAAATTTAAGCAAGGCCCCATCCTGAGAGAAGGC
>RJWT010018527.1:0-18815 GCA_004365215.1 Cuniculus paca
GGGATTCCTGGCTGAGAGCTACGGGCACGACATCTCCCTCCTCCTGCTCCTCACATCCCCTCAGCAGAACAAGTCCCTGGCAGTCCTTTGTCCAACATCTATGTCTTTTCAGTGTCATGGGACTATTTCAGGATTCTGCACAAAGTGGAAATCCCAGGATTTCCACTCTAGGGTGCTATCTATCCTCTCACAGTCTGATTTTCTTTTACTCTAAAATTTGCCAAATTGCCCTGGTCAGATCGTTACACATATATACATGTATCAAAATATCACATTCTACTTTGTAATGTGTACATTGTTGTGACTTTTTTTTAACATGCTAATCGTCATCTCTAAGGAAAGGTTACTTTGGGGGCACAGTCCCTGTGGAGGGGTAAGCTAGTGTGGCGAGCACCCTCCACTGCCTTCCTGGGTCCTGTTTTGTCTTCAAGGCGTCCTGTGCACTGGGAGAATGGGGCCCTGCCCTGGAGCTCCAGCCAGGCAGTAGATCCCAGGGCAGGGGAAGCTGGAGGTGCAGGAGTTGATCTCCCAGCTCCTCCCTCTGAGTCACGGGCACGCAGAGGTGGCATTTCCCCCATGGAAAGCAATACACTGTCTGTCCACTGTCCTAGAGACCCAGCTCCAGCTGTCGCTCCAGCTATCTGGGTCCCAGTGGCCTCTCCCCGCTGCCTTTTAGGCTTTGCAGCTCCCCAGTGTTGCCAGCCCTGAGGGATGTCAACACACCTTGCCTGCTTCCCTTTGTCCTGCGCGTGGCATTGGAAATTGTTCATTCAGCTTTCAGGAGTCATCTACTGTCCATCAGGACCTGCTGGGTTGGTGTATAGACATTAACTGCAAGAAAAGCCCTTCTGCCTCTAGTTGGGAGTAATTTTCCTTGGTTCTGAGAGGTCAGGTTGTGATGGGAATAAGGATAATGTCTACAGCCTGAGCAATGTTCCTGACACATTTGTCTTGGGACTGCCCTATTTGTAACCTCTCCGAAAGAGCCTGTTTTGCCTTCAACTCCTGATGAATAGGCAACCCGGGTGACTGTTGCTTTTCCCATGTGCCTCTCCTCTGTTCTACCCTTTGTCTTCATCCAGCTTTCTAGAGAGCTCAGGTGCTTATCCAGGAGCCCAGGGTAGGTTCACAAGGTGGGCGGCAGTCTATATCATGTCTCAATTAAAGAGACAAACCAGGCCTCTGAGCATCTTCCTTCCAAAAACAGGATGAGAAAAAGTACGAGGAATAAAGGAAGAGTAGCTGAGACTTGAGAGGGAAGGATGAATAGACAGTCAAGTCCACATGTAAGGGAAGCCACGGGGCCCTGCTGATCTGAGGCCATGGAGAGAGAAAGTAAGAGCCATGATCAGTAGAAGCTACGAGGTAGAGGAAGAGAATGTGCCTGGGGGAGTCGGAGGCGGTGAAGTGACTTCCAGAGAGTGATTGAGCAGGGGTAATGGAAGAGTTCTTGTGAACAGGGCCATTCCAGAATGCCCACCTAGAGGGCTGGGGTGGCCCTTTTTGCCGATTGTCACAAAGCTTATGTCTGCATCATTACTCAGGTATCACATGGACTCAGTGTCTTGGGAAAGGTGGATGGGCATTCTGGTTGGCCCTGGGTGTGGTCTCTGAGAACCCCAATTCCTCATGCTCTGCACTCCTGGTCCTGTCTGAACAACTATCCTGTCCCTGGGTTCCTGGGAGACTGCCGAGCAGGGTCGTTAGGAACTGGTCTTTGGAGCCAGTCTGTCTGGGATTCCACTCCAGATTTGCCCCTTCTTAGCTGAGTGGCCTCTGGGCAAACTCCTAACCTCACCCGCTCTCTCCTCTCATCTGTAAAATGAGGGAGATAATTGCCTCTCCTCATAGGGTTATTGGGAGGATTAAATGAGTTGATACACAGAATAGTGAAGGATGCACAGTATTTCCTAAAATTAGTATGATTGCTTCTTTGATACTACACCCTACTCTATTTGCTCATTAAAAGGCTGTGTGTGGGGGGGAGATATGGAGATGACAGCACCAAACCTCTTGGGATCAGAGTCTGCTTGGCTTTCTGCCACTGACATGACTGGAAATTATCCCATCTGCAAAATGGAAATAGTGATAATGTCCACCTTAAAAAGTTTTTGGAGGAAACCCAATGGACAGTGCATAGGGAAGGCTTAGCCGTGCCTGGTTCATGGTCTACAGCCAGCAAAGCTGAAGCATTATTTACTGCTCAAGAGGTCCCCTGCAGTTCTCCTCCCCATCAGTCTATCAAATGGGAAACAGGAACTGGTCTCTAATATGGAGCTCTTCTCCTAAATGGTGGCCCCCACCTGCACGATAGTTCTAACAGTGAGTTTGCATCAATATCTACCCACTGAAGTGCAGAAAACTTATATACTTTATTGGTGATTTTTTTTTTTTTTTTTTTTTTTGCGGCACCAGGGATTGAACTCATGACCTCACGCTTGCCAGGCAGGCGCTTATGCCACTGAGCTAGATCCCTGGCCTATTGGTGATTTCAATACATATAAGTTCTTCAAAATCTAAAACAAACCAAAAAATAAAGGTGGAATCTTCCCTAGCCAGAATGCTTAGGACCACAAATATTTGGCTTTGGGGTTTCTTTGAATTTCAGAATATATATATATATGAGATATATCTCAGGATGGAAGCCAAGGTGAAACACAAAATTCATTTGTATTTCATAAACACACTATACATATAGCCTAAAGGTGCAAAGTTTCATCATGTGGAATTTTCTACATGTGACATCTTGTTATCATGGTTTAAAAGTCTCAGAATTGGGGGTATTTCAGATTTCAGATTAGGAAGTATATTTATCAGATCTGAGACCTGAATACATGTGTTCTTCTCTTGTTAATTGAGGTCCAGTTGGCCTTAATCTAGGAGCTAGCATCATTAAGATAAGTAAGACCTTATTCTTGCCCAGGAAAAGTTTATAGTTTAATGAGAGTGGTAGTAGGTCATAGAGAAGAGGGTAGGTGATTACCCTACAATGCGATGCTTTCTCCAGAACAGAAACTCATGAAGTAATGAGTGATTAAGACAGGAGGAGCCTCAAGGGAAGCCTTGATTGTACAGTGTTACATTGGAACTGGGTCTTGAAGGATACATAGGAGCTCACCAGAAAGAAGAGAGATGGAAAGGAAGTATAGTGGTGCCTGGGTCGTGAATGCTTTGTTTGTGAACAATTTGGTTTGCAAATGGAAGCGTTGGGCAAAATTTCATTTTTGTTTACAAATTCTACGTTGGCTTAAAGACATGACCTCAGCCATCTTTCCTGAATGAACACAAATGTGGCTATCTTTTGCAAAATCGTGGAAAAAAAGTTCATGGTTCAAACTGAGGTACTCAGTGATACATCCCAGGAGAAGGAGCAGCATACAAACCCCCCTACCTGGAACATTTTGGGGAGAGGTAAGAAGTACAGTGGAGAAGAAGATAGATTTAGGGCCAGAAAAGTCATCAGAGCCTGATCCAAAAGAGCCTCCCAGGAAGCTTGAAGACATTTGGGCCTCATTCATAGGCAAATAGAGGAATTTATAAACAAACGTGGCCAGT
This sequence comes from Cuniculus paca, assembly GCA_004365215.1. Classification (NCBI taxonomy): domain Eukaryota; kingdom Metazoa; phylum Chordata; class Mammalia; order Rodentia; family Cuniculidae; genus Cuniculus; species Cuniculus paca. Next base: position 3,556 of record RJWT010018527.1, read on the forward strand.
TGTCTGCTGCACTCTGGTAGGACAGTAGAGAAGAGACAGAGTGGGAGAAGAAAACAAAAACAAGAAGATATGGCATGCAGAAAAGACTCAATCCCTGCACTCCAAAAATGCACATGTGAGAAGAAGCAGAACTGTCAGGGACCTAGGACATGTAAAATTGGAATGCTGTCTGGAAATATGAAATGGTTTTAGGAGGAGGAGAGGACAAGGCTCCTATTCTACAGACTTGCTTTGGTCTGTTGTTGCCCATGGTTTTCAAACATCCTGCAATCGGGAAGTGATGGACCCAAATCACATTCAAGGATGCCCACCACTCTACACTCTACACTCTTCTCCCAAGATATTGCTTAAGAGTTTCCAGGTGCACGGAGGTTAGGGCAGCCACAGAGAAGAGGAAATCTCTGATAGGTAGTGAAGCCACCAGGCAGGGAGAAGCCAGTAGTGCTCAAAAAAGCAGTCAGCAGGGCGCAGCTTCCTGGAGGTGTCTTTACTGGGTCCAGGTCCTCACTGCACCCAGCACCCTAGGAAGCCAACACAACAGCCTGTATTACCCTCCGGTGGCTTTGATAGCTGCATCCAAAAAAAAATAAAAAAGAAAGGACCAAACGCCAGAGGTGCCATGGCTAGGTGCTGAGTCTGACCAGCTCTCCTCCCTGGATATGATCTAGCAGAAAACAGGAGGAGCTTCCTTTTCTTCCTTATTTTTCAAGTACCCCACAGACAATATCACATGACTTCTTCAGAGGGAAAAATAAGCACCTTTGCTTACTAAGAACAAATGTCTGCCGCTGTGATGAGCTCTGGGTGCTTACCAAGGCACTGTGGTTACTGTGGCAACCTCATTCCAAGCGATCAAGGACCACCTAGGACTTTTTTCTTTTTTTAATGCATCTATTTACTAATTATCTATCCAAGACCAACCAGGTTACCTCTCAATTCCTGAATTGCAAACAGCAATTTCAAACAGGAACAGCTCCCTAGCAAAACAGGCCCCTCATGGAGCTTTGGATCTCTTGTCCAAGGCTGCACATGGGTACCACACACACACACACACACACACACACGTGCACATCTGTGTCCCCATATCACAGCTGCATCAACAGAGGCACACAGCGGCTAAGGGACGGGCCCAGATCACCCAGAGAGGCCCTGTCCAAGCCAAGAATAAGATCTGGGCCTCTGCTTCCTTAATGCTCTCTGTCCTTATAAGGTGATTAAATGGTTCTTTTTCTTCCTTAAAAGAAGGGTGGGGGAGGGAGCAGTGGAACTTGGGGAAGGGAAAGCGGGAGGGGGCAAAATTAATTTGAATGCAGCTATTTTGCCCAAGCCCGAGAACACTGCAGCTCTTTCACTGGTTTGGAACGAGTGGGTACACAGGACAGCTCTGTTTCTCAATTCATTAACTTCCTCAGAAAAAGACCATCCTTTCTGTTTATACTAAAGGGACTGGAGGTCGGAGCCATCGCCATGTGTGTGGTGTAAATAAGAAAGGCCACCAATGGAGATCCGTCCCTTTCATGATGAGAAAAATAAAAGTCAGTTACTCGGGTTCCAGGGGAAGTTGCTTACTTACCAGATGTCAGCTTTTATTTTTTGTTTTCAAGACGTAGGTAAAATAGCTGTGGTTTTAAATTCATTCCCTTTAATTTGTAGAGAGCCCTGGTAAGTTCTAAGGGACTTCTGCGGACATAAATGCTTTCATGGGAAAAGAAGGTACCCAGAAAAGACAAGAGAGCTGAGGGTCATCAGAGAAAAAAGCACCCTGGGTTAAGTATGCTGCTGTCCGTAGGGCCCAAACCAGCATCACCAGCCCCCAAGGAGCCAGATCTGTTATTGCCACTGTAACCTTTCAAGGGCAGAAGAATATGGTGTGTGGGCTTATCTCTTGCAAGAATATAAAACTATGTACACTGGCCAGAGGTGACAAAGGGACATCGATAACAGAGCTGAACTTCTCCAAGGGTCCATCTTGGAGGTCCATTTTGCTCCAGTCCTTGTTTGTTGACCCTCTGGTCCCACACAGCAATTTTTAGCTGGGTTTGCAATGAAGATGGTAGTGCTGCTCGCTTCATCCATCCAGAACATTCTAAAAACGAAACTCAACCACAGCATGTTTATTATTCATCTCCAGTTCTACTTACATAATTAAAATATATAGCAAAGAAAGCATTTGGGTCATGTCAGTGGTGACCTTCGAACTAGTGCTTTGCTCCATCGGTGTTGTTTGATTTACAAGGATGTGACAGTTTGTTTCTGTCTTAAACTTGTAATTGTCACCCAAGTCCAGCAGTGACCTCAAAGGCACAGGCCAACTTCTTAAGATCAGGGGTGGACCAGGGATTTTGAGAAAAAGGCTTCATGTCCAAAGTAGGAATTTAGGGAGCACTGATGGGCTCAAACTTCTTGCAGACTGAATATTCAGAGGAACAAATGGCTCATTGCAAGTTGTAACTCAAATCTGGAATAAATCCAGTGGTCACCTGAGTCTCGAGATGACCCACCACCCAAGGCAGGCATGGACTGAAGGTACAGATTTCTCCCTTGCCCCTCAACAATAGCCACTCCTTCCATTTTCAGCTCCAATTTTGCCTTGGTTATTCTTTGCCAGCCAAAGCGGTTTCTCAACTGACAAATACTCCTGTGGAGCTCAAGTCAGTAGCAGACACTAGAAAACCATGGTCTGAGAAACCCATCTGATTGTTCAGTGACTCTTCGTTGTGATCAGTGAATGGAAGCTGAATTGGCATTGGGGCTGCTTGTCACGGATGGGAGCTGAATTCCTCCACCCTCAAGAACAGGACCTCTTGGCCAGCGGCACTGAGTTGACTACTTCTTCCCTTGCTCCAGCGCAGTACTTTACCAAATATTTTGCTGCACGATATTTAACAGAACTCCTAAGTTCCGGGTCACCTGATTCCTTTTCGCCTTCCCAGCCCCTCTCTCTGTTTTGCTTGCTGCAGCCCGGTTACGCTGGACCACGGTGAAGCCAAATTCTCCCCAAGCTCATGGTAATGCCTGTGCCTCTGTGCTGGAAGGAAACATCTACCCTTCAATCTAGGACCAGCCGAAGGTCACTTTGGAAGGGCAGCTTTCTCAAACACTCCCTGCCCCTTGAACATACAGATTTCTGTCACTCCTGTAGCTCTGTCTCTTTCACATCAGCTCTCTTGTCTCATCATTACAGCCTGAACGTCTTTAATCCATTCATGTGAGATTTCCAAATCCAAAGCTTTTTGAGTGCTGACCTGAGGCCACAGGATTCCATACCTTACCCCACGTGATGGGTCACAGTCAGAATGCAGGTGCCCTACAAATAGTGCATGAAATTGCACCTTCCGGGTGTGTGTGAGTTACGTGAAACATAAATGAATCTCATATTCAGATTTGGGCCCCATTCCCAAGATAGCGCATTATGTTCAGGCAACTATTCGAAAAAAAAAAAAATCCCAAATCTGACATTTCTGGTCCCAGGCATTTTGCATTAGGGATAATCAACTTGTATAATTTTATGTTATTAGTAGATTAACACTTCTCTCCCCTCATGAACGTCTCTCAGCATCCATTATCCTTCTCTTCTGTAGTAACAGAACTCCAACTCTTACCAGCACTGCTAGTTGTTGCCGGATCCTAAATTCTGGCTACTGATAGTAGACCTGATGGCTGAAACCTGGGTAGCTGTGTTGGACCATGAGGTATCTAGAATGTTTCAGAGTAAAAAAAGGAACCTGGTATTGTAACCCAAATATTGAAAATTGTAATCCAAGTACTGTAATCCCTTTTCTAATCTTTCTCACAATTCAGAAAGTTGTATTTGTAATCCCATTGCAACGTTATTGGAGCCCCAGCAAGTTAATTCCAACCTACCACCTCCATTGCAACCCACGGCGAGAGTAAAGAAACCAAGACATATGCAAAGTTAAGGGCAGCCAAGGGGTCCTAAGCCTGATCCCAGTGAAGATATACAGACAAAGCCCTTGATCCAAGGCCTCTCCCAGAATTTATTATCTTGTGAAGAAAGCAGCAGCTTGAGGATGTGTGACAGGGAAGACGGCGGGAACTACGTGAATAACGTGAGCTGGCTATCCAGGTGGGGAGGAAAGCATCTTTGTAATATGCATGGAGAATGATGTGCAGAAAGACCAGTCTGCATAACTAGACTGGGACAGCATATGAATGAATTTAGGAGGCTGTTGTTTCAGTTTCTGATATGTAAACTTTTGTGCCTTGAGTATTCATAGCCTCTTACATTGAGGCTCTTAGCCAGCCAACATTCCTGGAGCTGAGTGGCTCTGCCTTCCCACTGTGCTTCAGTCTCTTACAGAGAGCACTATACCAGGAAACAGGAAACAGGAAACAGGAAACAGGAAACTGTCAGGTTGGCCTCTAGGATTGCATGCCAGTACTTGGCTAGCCTTATTTGTGTCACTTAAAGCCAACTGAAGGGAGAAGGCAATACCATAGCCAGCTCTGTACTTATCAGTATATGGAATTTATCTAATGTTGCAGCAGTTGTTCTGCATTCACGGAGAGGTGCTCAAATTGTCTCCTACACCCTGGGTCTCAGGGGATACTGAATAACTTCCACTGGAGCTTTGGACTGTCCCAGTGCAGCCCCTACTTCATGTGAGAGAAACAAGCTTTCATGTTGTTAAAGCTACGTTTGCTCCTGTCCTGAGTAACATCCTAGAGCTTCCCTATGCCGCCAAAAACAAGAGAAAGTTTCCCTTTAGTCCCCTCCCTTCCCTACTCCCTTCTCTGTCTTCTTCTCCCCTTGTCTTTCCTCCTCCTCCCCTTCCCTTCCTCCCTGTTTCTCTTCTCTGTCTTCCTCCTCCCTCTCTTCTCTTTCCTTTCCTTCCCTTCTTCAGCTTTCCCAGTACCTTCCTGCCTGAGTTTATTGCACAATGCCCTAAAGGATTTCATCCCCAGGGGCTGTGGGTGTGAAGTTAAAGCTGAGAGCTGGCATGGCCAATAGTTGTATTTGGCCCTGTTTCTTGTGTGCCTCTGTTTCCAGCAAAGGGCTGGTAAGGGCCTTCTGAGGTGGCAGGGAAGCAGCCTTACTATTCACTCACTTTCTTAAACCCACCTCTCAGCGGCTTCTCCCAGCCATTGTTGGTGCCCTTAACTTCAGCAGATGGCCCTGGCTGGAATACAGAAACCAGGTTTAGGGGTCACTGGCATTTAAAGACCCCAGGCTTATTGCTGAGCTGGTAGGCAAATAGTAATAACAGTGACGATGACGACAACAGTTTATGTGTCGAGTTTTACATATATTCTGTCCCTTGACCAGCAATACACCTTTACGGTGCAGGAACTGGGTGTTACTCCATTTTACAAAAGCAGAGAGATGAAACAGTCTTCCAAGTTTGCCTCAGACTCAGGCTAACCGCCAATCCCTTTGAAACCATCTATGCTGCAGCTGCTCCAATAGACTCTCGCATTTTCACACATAACCACCCGGATTTCCCACACAATCCTATACTGGATATGTCCAAAGGCCTTTGGACCAGCAGTTTTACCCCTTAGAGCTTTTCCAAACCAAATAATGCAAAGTGTTAGTAAACATGTACATAAAAGAGTGTTCAAAAACATGTTTATTGATGTAGAAAACTAGGAACAACCTGCATGTCCATCAATAGGTAATTAATTAAATCTATTGTAGAATACACTTAACATAGGTTATCAAAAGACCATTGACAATTGTGGTGTAGGAAATACTAAGATGAGATAGTACTTGTCTGTATGGCTAAGAGAAAGCATCGTATTTTAAAGCAGTATTCCATGATTATATCTATATCTATATCTATATCTATATCTATATCTAGATATAGATATAGATATAGATATAGATAGATATATAGATATATAACCTGGAAGGTTATAAGACCATGATATCATGGTACCATATCATGTTATTAGCCATGTATCATCTCTAGGCAGCAGTACCTAGGTACTTTTTTGGAAAATCATGTTCTTCTGGGTATGGTGGTACATACTGATAATCCCAGCACTCAGGAGGCTGAGGTGAGAGGACTGCCATGAGTTCGAGGCCAGCCTGGGCTACAAAGTGAGTTCAAGGCCAGCTTGAACTACACAGTGAGACCTTGTCTCAAAAAAAAAAAAAGAAAAGAAAGTTCTATGTTTTCCAAATTTTCTGAATTATAATTAGAGAAAAAGAACAAAGAAAATCTTTATAATTTATATAGAGGTCTCTTCTCAAATGTCGTACACCAAAATGCAATTGGTATATGTCTCACTTTTATTTCCATGTAAGTATTAATATACTTAACATCGGGGGAAATGAACCTTTGGGTTCACACACTTGACTTTACTTTTCAACTTCGGAAAAAATAACAGAAATAGATTTTCATTGGCTTACATAACATTATAGTTGGGTACGAAGAATAAAATCAAATAGCTCCAGACACATGGTATCACCCATCTACCTGGGGGAGGTCAGCCAGAACCAGAGTTATTAAAAAATACCTGTATTTATTCACACAAAAAGTAATATATGCAGAAAGAGAGACATAGTTCAGAAGAAATCTGAGTCCAATACCTGTGGATCTACAATGCTTCTTTCATAAATTGGTGGCATCAGTGCCACCAAGTTTATTTCCATGAGGAAAACTCCAAGGGTGAGTGGTTGGGAAGGGGTCCTTGGAGAGGACCGAATGCAAAGTAGAGTTGGTGGAAAATAGAGGAAGGCGAAGATGGGAAGGGGAGGGGAGTGAAGAGTGACAGGAGGAAGCATGAAGGCCGAGAGAGTGAAACTAAGACATATGTATCTGGTGACGTTCATCTTTTCCGAAACAGCCTGTCCTCTAGCACGGCCCCCACTCTGGCCCTACAACATCGGCACCATCAGGAAACTCCTTAGGAATGCAGCTGCTCGAGTCCCACCTCCAGCCTATTGGGTCATAACCTGCCCATCCCAGGCAGCCCGTGTACACATGGGGCCTAGTGCTGCCCAAAGCCCATGGCGATTCTGGAAGGATGCAGGGAGACTGAGACGGCTCCTGTCTCTTTTTAGTGACCCCTAGTGGGAACCCCAAAAGGTAACAAGATGTGTATCATTGGACGGCAGGTCTCATGTCGAGTCTGAACCAACAACTGTCCAACCCTCAACCAGTTGAGTTAGCTGAGGCCCCAAGCTCTAGGAAGATGAGGATCCTAGTTGGCCATGATGGTGTAGAAAATCCGATGACATCCGATTCAAGCTGCAGGGTAGTAATTTTTTTTTTTGCATACTTCTGCTGTTGGGATTCAAAGATTGCATTCCTGAATGGGATTTTTCTCTGTGAGTATCTGAAAAACACTGATACACAACTAGCTTCACGTCTCTTGAACGGAAACTCATCAAAATAACTCATTATCCACATTACTAAGTGCATCTCACAAAGTGCCCTCAGTATGAGGTCGTATGGGGAAAAGTGCCTTCACAAGTTGAGTGGTATTCAGCTGGTCTTTCCATTTAATTTTAGTTTGAGTTTTATGAGAAAAGTGCAAAATTTCAGGGTATAATAGAGGTAAAATAATTAACCTAGACATCATCTAGGGCATTTCCTGAAGGGTATTTCATTTGCAGACTATTAATAGAAGTTACAATAAAAGGTTTTAGAGACAGATTAGTATAGGAGACATTAGGTTGAAAGAAGTTGGAAGGGTTTCTGTACTGTTGTGCTTTTATGAAATTAAGGTGCTCTTGGTTCAAGTTATTATTCACAATATGAGTGCACACACACACACAGGTTTCTAAAAAGCTCCTAGGGAAATCTCGTCTGTGAAGCCTCAGATCAGAAATAGTTTGCCCTTACTCATCATGTGTTGGAGGAGTACCCATGGCCCCTGATTCAAGCTGTTACTCTTTGCACTTTATTATGTTGTATCCTAAAATCACTTTCCATTTTCAACTCTGATGGTATCATCAATCCGTTTACCATTTTGTGCTCTTGGATAAATGGGAAAGGAGGGAATAAAAGATGGGGAAAATTGCAAGAGAAAAAGGAGAGATTGTAATGGAACTTTGCACCAATTTGGAAGTAAAACAATCAAATGGAGACTTGATTTTTTTTTCTTTGATGATTTCTTTCTCAAGCCATGAGCCACCGTGAGTTGGTAAGAGGGATGATTCACATCAGCGTGTAGGCACTGGTTCACATAATCCAAATTATTGCGCAATACCAGTGGACACAAAGCATCTGTTTCTTCACTGCATGGGCAAGTTTTAGACACAGCTTTTACGAATGTCACACTGTCTGTATGTGTCCAGCTTTTCTGGACCATTGGTGGCATGGTTGGTGATAAGGGTCTGTGTTCTTCAAGGAAGTCAGTCTACCATAAGCACCTTCCAGAATTCTTGGGTATTGAAAATACTGTGTTTTCTGGTATTGTTGCCTTTATTTGAGTTAATTCCCATTACATGCTTTTGAATTTGCCACTAGGTACTAGAATATTCAGCTGTCAATCATGTATTCTTGGATCTCCTTTCCTGTATTACCCAAGTTATAATTAGCCAAAAGTGATGTTGCACATATGTGGAAAACAGAAGAGCAACCATAGTCATTATGTCCTAAATGTCATCATTGAGTGTGGGATGGAAGATATCAGTGAGTTCGAATCTGTCTTTACCCCTCCCTACTCCTATCTACCTGCTCTTCTGACTGCCAACCTTGCGGCCCAATGGCAATGCCAGGCCCAGCAGCAGGGGCACTGCTGTTGACTCACAGAAGTGGTAACTGCAAAGAACCAGTGACCTATGGCTCCATGTGCCTTGATTCAAGATGTCCTACAAATTCTGCCTCATTTACCAGTACCAGGACTGCGCAGTGACTTTCCTTCAAATCCTCCAGGCCCGTTTTCAGGTCTTTGTGTCCCTATCTCTGCCCACAATTGTATAAAATCCAGTCTCTCTATTAAATTCTTAATTCTAAAATATTCATACTGGTTCTGCTTCTCCAAACCCTAACTTTGACACCCACAAACCCTGGTTTTTATGCTCTTCTCTATAGATTTTGAGGTGCCCTGTTGGGATGCCCTAATATCTGAGTCAGGTTCTACTTCACTCTTCTTACTGGTACTATTTGTCAACTTTCCACTGCTGTGACAAATGCCCAAGATAAATAAAGGAGCAAAAGTTTATTTTGGCTCACGGTTTCAGTGTTTTCAGTCCATAGTCACAGGCCCTGTTCCTCTGGGTCTGTGGTGGCGTAGTATATCATTGGTAAGGACATGTTACTGGGGAGGCCTGATCACCCCATAGCATGAGGAAAAAGGAGAGCGAGTGGCTTCCCCCCTTCAATAACAACCCCAATGACCTCACTTCCTCCTTTCCTAGACTCCACCTACTAAAGGTTTCCCTACCTCCCAGTAGTGGCACAAAATTGTGACAAAGCCTCATGCATATGAACCTTTGAAGAATGTTCCAGATCCAAACTGTATCAATGCTCATCTGGCTTCTTTCCTATCCTTTGTTTTTGCTTTGAACCTCCTGGCCTGGAAACGGCATCTCTCATTTCTGCCTTCCTCCACACCCTGACGTTTACTCCATTTTTCACTCTCTTATCAGCATCCCTAGCTAAGAAAAAAGTAGGTAACCAAACGGTATGTTCATCATATTAAGGAATTTAACAGCTACATGGAGAAGGCTATACTCTCTGTGACTGAAAATTTAGTCTGGTGTTTGTAGTGGAAATAAAGATAATAAAATGTGGTTGAAAGAGCATGATCTTTCTAATTGGGTCTGTGAGAACATCTAATTATAGGTTGTAGTTTAACTTGCTTCAGGTGCTAATTTTTAGCTCTTAATAAGTGATGTTAGGAAGACTACTCTTCAGTCTTGGTGCAACAGCAGAATGCTAGTTGTAAACATCAACCTTGGGATGATCATAGGGTTATAAAATCCTTGAGAGTAAATGAATGCTCTGGCCTCCTTAGAGAGAATGCACTGCACATAGTATTTTTAAAAAGAGGGGGGATTATAGGGTGTTTTATCAGAGCAGTGCTTCTGGACAAGGTCTGTAGAGTCAGAGGTTAATTTGTAGAAAATCGACAATGCAAAAGAATTCTTGCTTAAGAGCTATCCCAAAGATTCCTGCTTATCACAATGCAAATGAATTTTGTCTCGTACAGGTGCAATCTGTTACAATCTAATAGACGAGACACCCACAACACTCAGAGGCCCAACACAATGGTTTATTTCAAAATACTAGTTATATGTCTCTAGCAAGTTTATTTAAGCATTCGTTTATCAGAGGGACAAAATCTGTTCTTCAGATTCTCCTTTAAAACAGTCTTGATATTTTACTGGTCCCCTTGTCCATTGATGAGTTGCACAAAAATTTGGCAGTTACATAATTTTATACTTGTATGACAGTTATATTTTTAACTTTAAAAATGTATATCAATAGCCAAGGTGATAGTTGTTGTTTCATTCATATTTGCTTTACGGTATTTATATGATGTTAATATAAACCAAATTTGAGGTTTGAATGTTTTAAAAATAATTTCAAGAGGCAATTCCCTTATCTTCTCTTTGGTGCATTCAAAAACGTTTGGATGTCTTCCCACCTAGTCTCAGTGTGCTAAGTACCAGGACACATATTTGGAAAGGTTAGAGAACCACCTGGGACAGCTGGGGCGTCTGTCTTGACCCTACATTCATTACACTGATAAAGATAGGGACAGACAGACACGAACTCCTAGAGTTTGAAACACCTGACTCTCTCAGCAACTGTTTTAGGATCAAGTGGTCAGGAAAGGGCACAAGGCAGCAACACTCGACACGCTGAAAGGCAGTCAAGAGTTAAGAAGGATCATAGTACTTTTTCTTTAATCAAAACAAATGAAGGAAATAAGCGAATCAAGCACATAGTTACACAAGGTAGTTAAAGCTATGGAGATTAAATTCCTCTTGCACTTTATCATTACCTAATGGCTCTTGTCACTCAATTTTTCACTAGATTTATTTATAATCAAGTGTCCTCCACTCCTCTCTGGAGCAAAGTCCATTGAGGTTGGGGACATCTACCATAGTGCTTTACACCCAATGTTCCTTTTGTTTTTCTGTCCTTCTATCTTACATCCTGGCCTTCTCTGTGCCCTTAAAGATGACATGCTCTGCTTTTGTTATCTAGAATGTTCTGTGTGCACACATGCCCGGTACATACACATATGCATGCATGCATGCATTTCCTAACTCTCGCTCATTCTTCAGGTCAGATGGCATTTCTCAAGGAAGATTTTGTGGCCCCTTAAGAAAAGAGCAGGCCTCCCGTTTTGCACCTCACAGATTCTGTGCTTTTCCTTCTGAGCTCTTGTTTGTCATTATTTCTCTCCCATTGTCAATAAAATCCGGGATCATTGTATCGCCACTGTATCCCCAGACCTGGCACAATGCCTGGTACATAGAAGGTGTTCTTGAATGAATTAATAAGAACTCAATGCGTATTTGTTACACGGATGAATAGATGGTTGTTTGGGCTGTTCTAGTCCCTAAAAGCAAAAGAAGCTGTTAAAATAGTGTGACTTTGACTTACTACTACTGTCTGAATAAAAGAGTCCATTCAAATTTGGGACTGAGTTTGATAATGTGCTGTGCTGGTGAGCTGTGGGGAGTCATTCTCATGCATTCCTGGGGGTGAGCTGGTAAATCTCTTGGGGGAACAATTCGGTAAAAGCTTTAAAGATTACAGATTAATAAACCTTTTGACCCAATAATTCCACTTGTATATATTTGCACATTTATGAAATAACTTGTATTCACTGATGTCTATTGTTGTAGCTTGTGTAATAGTGAGCTATTAAAATAAAGATAGGAGACTAATTAAAAAATGGAAGGAAAATTCCAGGCAATGAAATACACAGCAGTTATTAAACAGAATGAGATATATATATATATATATATATATATATATATATATTCAGATACAAAAACATTAAAGGATTATTATATGATTAAGTGAAAGAGAATTGCCAATGTATATGTGTACATTTATATATTTATAGGATATTTCTGAAAATATCTATGCTATACCGATAATAGTAGTTTGTTTGTTTTTACTGGGGATTGAACCCAGGGCCTTTGCACTGAGCTACTTTTCTTTTTCTTGTTTTTTTTTTTTTTCAGATTTGATTTCACCAAATTGCTTAGGTTGGGCTCAAATTTACTAACCTCCTGCCTCAGGCTCCCAGAGCTAGGATTATAAGCATGTGTCCCATACCCTGCCAGTAGTTGCTTCAAGGAAAAGGAGATGTATGGTTGAAAGACAAGGGTAGGAAGAAGAATTGTGCTTTATAGTACACACACATTTTTTTAACTTATAATTTTGTGCCATAATCGTGCATTATATATTATAGAAATTAACTGATGAAGTCTAACAAATGTAAAAAACCATTAAGAGTTAATGATGAATTAACTATATATATATATATATATATATATGAGTGATAGTCAATGTGGATTAAGTTTTATTGATGTTTCTTTGACTTTTTTAAGCCCAGATTTCACCTGTGTATTTTCAAGTCACCATTGACTTAAGCGGTCCCTGCAATCATTCCTTCTCTTCTGTCTCCCCTAAACCTTTCAGTCTTCCCAACATCCCCAAAGTCTCACATCACTGAGATTCAGGGCACCTCTACCATGGGAGGTCCAGAAACAGCACCATGTCTGCACGGACACTGAGACCCATGAGATGAAATCTCACCAACCTCATGGAACCTGCCTGGCGCCTTCTGGCCCACTGTATTGACTTTGGCAACCCTCGTTGGCCTTGTCATGCCAATAACATTACTGAAACTAAATTGAATGAACATGTGGCCATGTCCTCCAAATGTTTTTTGATAGACTTAAATGGAAAACTGTAGATTACATTTATTTATATTGTGATAAACTCTTTGTTTATGTTGCTAGTGATCCAGAAAAAGTGGTCTCCTCCAACACACCATGACCTAAACAACGACAAGTTGAATTACTATTTCATTTACCATAGGAGACTTTGCACCATGTGTCTTGCAGCAATGGGTTCTGACACAGCTTAAGAAATGATAAATTACACCCAACAAAAACAAAAATGAACTCTAGGTTTCATAGCAGATAATTGTAAAGAAAACAGTTATTTGCATCTCTGTCTCCTACATTTTCAATAAAACAATGTACTTGAAACAAAAAAGACCCAAGAATTATAAGAACAATTTCATTTTCATCTTATAATTGGAAACATTTGGGGAAGGGACTTTGTCCATTCAAGCTTCGTATTCATGACTTAATTTTACATAGGGAATGTTACCATAGCTTCTCCTATTTCATCATTATTTCAGTTTCTGCAAATGTCTGATGTTATGTAGTTGAAGCTAAAGTAGCAAGTACAATAGCATTCCAGAATGTTCAAGGGCATTCTATGACATGTTAACCTTGTCTGCAAGTTCATAGAAAAGTGGGAGATAGGGAGAGAAATGATTTCCACACCCCTTCAGTAATAGTAACCGTGAGCCCATTTAGATGAGGACAACGTGAACAACCAGTGATCATAAAAGTCAAGATTTGGCTTGAAATACTCGTAGGCCACTGTACCTCAAATAATAAATTAATTTGTTTTAGACAAGCATATGGTATTCCACATCCTCTTTTTACTTTGAATTATCTCTCAAATATCTGAAACCTCTTGAAAGAAATTCAGTACTTGTTACTTGATTTCTGAGACAGATGCTCTCATTGTTAAGAACCAGTAATGGTTTCTACTTTTTAGAAATAATGACTTTAGAGTTACAGTAACTCTCTGAAAGCTAAAAGTCATTATTTTTAATTTTCCAAAATTTAATCTATTTATGCTAACCAACCCCAATCGACAGATAAATGAATTCAGTAACCCAAGGATATCTTCCCTGTTGTGGTTTCATTCTGGAATATTCCCCCCAAAGGTCATGTGGTGAAATCTTGGCCCCTAGCTGGTGATGCTGTTGGGAGGCTGGGCCTAGTGGGAGGTAGTAGTCACTGCAGGTAAGGGGATACTGTCACCCTGAGCTCTCTGATTTCACTTTTTGTCTTTTTCTCTTTCTCCCTGCTGTGTGCCATGAGGTGGGCCATTTTTTTTCCACTACAGGCTGTCTGGCATGATGCTCTGCCCTGCCATAGGTCCAGAAGTGACAGAGCCAGATGACTGACTAGAGAAGTCCTTCCCAGACCTCATCGTGGTCTGAGAAGTTTATGTTTGCAATCCCAGTGGGAAGTTATTGGAATTCCAATAAGTTAATCTCAATCTACCACTTCCAGTGCAAACCATGGCGAGAATAAAGACACTAAGGCAAGTTTGTAGTTGTGGGGAGTGAAAGGGAATCCTAAGTCCAGCTAAAACTATGGCTGACCGGAACAGAGGCCTTGACCCAGGGCCAAACCTGGGTTTTATTAATTTGTGAATGAGTGACTGTGAGAAAGGCGGGAAGTTCATGACTGCTGTGAGCTGGGCTAGGTAGGAGGCCTGAAATCACTTCTGCAATATGCAGAGAGACAGAGAGAAAGATATGCAGAAAGAGTCATTTGCATGTCACAGATCAGGGCAGTGTCTAGTGGTTTTGGGGTTAGTGCTTCAGTTTTGTTTTTTTGGTACCAGAAATTGAACTCATGTTTGCCAGGCAAGTTCCATGCTGCTGAGCTCTATCCCCAGCCTCGGTGTTCAGTTTTGATGTGTAATCATCATGCCCTGAGATGTCATGGCTTCTTTTTTGAAGAACAATCTCAACTGACAGTGTGGTGTCTCTTGGTCCAGCTCACACACACTACTCGGGAACTGCAGGCGGGGCATCACTGATCCGTGACATTGCTTTAAAGACTGCACATCAGCACCTCAGCCAGACCCATTTGCCTTGCTTAAAGCCAGTTGAGGCGATAAAGACAAATCTTAGCCAGCTCTGTCATACTGATACATGGAAATAGGGCCAGGTTTAGCCAAAATGGACACAATTGCTCTTCTTTCAAGGGGAGCCATCCTGGTGGTCCTCCACAGGTGTCCATGGACTGACACTTCTGAAACCATGAACCAAAATAAACTTTTCCTGCTTTAAGTTGGTTTCTCTTAGGTTTTCTGCCATCTTAATGGGAAGCTGAACTGCAACACATTCCCCAATTCAGTTATTCTAGTAGGTTCACTGAGAAGCCATGTTTTCTAAGGCACTTGATCCAAGAGAGATATATTGAGGCTTTATGTGGCTCCAATATGTGACTATTCCTATTTTAAAATTTTTAGTGATTAAAACCACCTTGGCCAGAC
>RJWT010018528.1:8848-18888 GCA_004365215.1 Cuniculus paca
CTCTCGCCTAATTTTTATGTCTAAAGTTTTGAGAACTATGCTGAACAGGAATGGTAATAGCAGACATCCTTATCTTGTTACTGATTTTAGAGTGAAAACTTTCGGCTTCTCTCCATTTAGTATGATGTTGACCATTGGTTTATTATAGATGGCTTTATAAAACTGAAATAAAGACTTTGTATGCCTGTTTTCTTCAGGGGTTTTGTTATGAATGGATATTAGATTTTGTCAAATGCTTTTTCTGCGTCTATTGAGACAATTGTGTGATTTTTGTCCTTGTTTCTTGTTACGGTTTGTATATAGATGGCCTCCCCATGCCTCACGGAAGTAGCTGAATCTAGCGTTTGTGATTGACTCCTTGTCTAGTGCTGGGATTGGCGGTGTGAGTTCTGCACCCGCCCAGGGGTGGAGCCGACATACAATGTAAGGTTGGAATGGGGGCGTGTTTTCCTCTTTGGTGGTTTGCTCTTGCCGCTTGCAGCCGCCCTGAATGGCTGCCCCTTTTTGCTCTGGCTGCTGCTTTGAAGTGTTGCCCCAGTGCCGTGCCACCTTGCCTTGGAGCCAGCTGATTATAGACTGAAATCCCCAGAAACTGTAAGCTAATTAAACCTTTTCTTCCCTAACTTTGGGTGTCAGGTGTTTGTCTCAGCAATGAGAGAAAAGTAACCAAAACATTTCTGCTTCTGTGGTGTATTACATTTATTGATTTGCTTAGGTTGAGCCATCCCTGCATCTCTGGAATGAATCCTACTTGGTCACAGTGTATGATTTTTTGGATGATTGGCTGCATTTCGTTTGCCAGCATCCTACCTCTGAAGACTGCATTCAGTAGGACCTCATCAATGGATGAGTCTCCTGATGAATACAGCACACCATGATCCCATCGCTTTCCAAGAGCCCCACCTCTGAATGCAGGAGCCTTTGGGGGGGCCACTTTGATCCAATCATAACACACTGCTAAGTGTTTTCCATACGTGATCCCCGATCCTTGTGCAATTCCACAAGACAGTATCACCCCTTCTTACAGATGAAGAACCTAAGACCAAGAAGTACTAGGGCAGGACAGCCATGTAGAGGAAACAGTGTGACACCGTGGCTGGAGTGCCAGCTCAGCAGCTGGAATTCCTGGACTGCCTCCCAGCTACCATGTGCTAAGCACGCAATCCAATTTAATCTCTGTGTGACCTGGTTTTCTCACTTGCAAAGCAGAAATGATGTTTACTTCTTAGGTGTGCTGTGAGGAGTGAATGACCGACCCACGAACGTGTTCATCTCACATTAGCTCCAGTGGGAGCCATGTGACCGAAGCTCGCCAAAAGCCGGGCCACCTCTGGACTTCCCCGTCACGTAAGCTAAGGAGCACCTTTTCTTGGTGGGATGCACCAGGGTGCATAGAGGTCTTCAAACCTTGCAACCAGAATTTCTGAGCCAACACTATTTTGACCTCCATTTAGCTAGATGAGGAAACTGAAAATCAGAGGTTAAAGGTGGTTGCTCAAAATGCCCAGATAAGATTTGGACACAGTTCTGTTTGACCTGCAAGTCTACTCAAAAACAGCTTTCCCACTCTCCACTCAAAGCCTACGTGCTTGGGACCCTTGATTCCTGCTAGTGGAGTGTCTTTTTATGTCTTCTTTCACAGGGCTCCACAAAGGCAAGTACTGGATCCGGAGAGAAAAGAGGGACCGGTTTGGCAGCCTCCTGACCTGGTCTGATCCTTTGTTGAGTGCATCAAAGACCGCGCTTGTGAGTATTGTTTTGCGCGTGGCCCAATGGTTCAGATCCCAAGTCTGTGCTCCCTGGAGTATGGTAAGCAGAGGACAGGTAGAGAAACGTTCTCAGACAGATGCATGGCATTTCCAAGCCTTCAATATCCAGGATAGCATGAATGGAAGAAATGAATGCTTTAGGGGTTAATCTTGAGAAAGCCAGAAGATGCCAGTTTATACAGCCACATTCTCCCCACCACCTCTACCTTTTGTCCTACCTACATTTGCCAGTTTGTCCTCTACTTTTCTTCTCTTTTTTCTACCCTCCTCTTCCCATAATTAGAATGTTTACAGGAAATATACACAAATGAAATAACACCAGATATCAGGACCAGGTAAATCATAAAGTAGGAAGTATGACTAAGGGTTGGGGATGAAGTGTTTGCCACATGCCAGATGATGTATTTCACTGTTGTTCTGGTGGAGCTTCCTGGTGACCAAAGAAAAAAATGGGACACAGAATCAATTTTGTAATTCAGAAAATTTGGTAAATCGTTTTTATGATATCTGAGTAGTGTGGACAGACGTGACTGCCATCTGAGGAATCCAAAAGTTTTTTCTAACCCTGACTCTTAGAGGAAATTTTCAAATGCTGTATGCAGATGATGCTGAGTATTGTCATGTGTAGTATCCCTGGCCCCATCTCTGAATGCAAATGCAGTAATGGGTTTCATAACTTTATTTCTTGGAATATTCTCTGAAGAAAGCTACCAGAATGGCCCAAAATATGATTGAATGAGAGCCTTTAGAAAGCAGAGTAAAATACAACTTCATAATGGTTTACCTTGATCCAACAGCATTTCCTCAACCGTGTTTCTCAGAACTCCAAGAATCATATATAGCGTTAGTAAGTGTCATATAAGAAAAGGGTTCCGGAATCGGGGGTGCAGCTGTATTGTAGAGTGTGTGCTTAGTATGTGCAAGGCCATGGGTTCAATCCCCAGCTCTAAGAAATGATGGGGGGAGTTTCAACTAGAAAATCAGTTAGAGGTGAAATCAGGACTCAACAAAATCAAGGAGGTGGGGGTTTTTTGGTTTGGTTTTGGGTTTTTTTTATACAGCAGCCGAGTTCCAAGGAGCACAGAGACAGGAATTCTGGGACGAGAATATGAGTGAAGACTCTTCCAGTAGCCCAGGATGAAGAGAGGAGCGGACAGCAACAGGGCAGTTGGTTGGGAACTGGCTCTTGGCTGCTACTAGCGTGAGGCATGAGAATGAGCTGGCCAGGGACAGAGGCCAGGGATGGGTCTGGCCGTTTGATTTCACCACATTGCAGCTCTTATGGTTAATACATTGTGTCAACTTGGGAAGTTGAGAAGTTTAACTGAGAGACTCAGCAGGGAGCTAGGGTTCTTACTTTGTAAATATCCTCATCCTGTGCAAAGGAGGGCAAGGACATTTTGTGAGTGTTACACCCACCCTGAAGGGGGGGGCAGTGTATGGCCTGTGTACAATTAAAGGGTAGAGAAGAGGCTTGGGTTTGCCCCATTTTGCTCTGGCTGCTGCCTTGAAGTGTTGCCCCAGTGCATGCCACCCTGCCTTGGAGCCAGCTGATTATGGACTGAAATCTCCAGAAACTGTGAACTAAATAAACCTTTCCTTGCTTCATTTTGGTGTCAGGTGTTTGTCTCAGCAAGGAAGAAAAAGTAATCAATACACAGCTCCCGGTTCTTTCCCCAGTGAACTTGATGTAGGATCAAAAATTCAGATCAGAAATATCTGCATCGGGTGCACGTCAGTGGTTACCTGCACTGTGTGACTTCTGGGGTGACCCCCTCCCAACCCCTGGCTCTAGTTACCTCAACCGCAGAAATCCCACCCCCATTTCAGGCTGTGCAGCTCAGTCTTGAGTCTATAACACACACACACACACACACACACACACACACACGCACACACACACACACACACACCAGGCAAGGAGAAGACTCAAGATGAAAGACACTGCATTTCAAAGGGAAAAAGAATAGTTTTATTCCAAACTAATGCATTTATAGTTGTAAAGCAATTAAAACAAGCAAGTGTGTTTTCTTTGGAGATTTGGAAGCATTCATTTATGTTTCAGGAATTTTAAGATTACCACAAACAAAATGTAACATGGCATTGAAAGTGAAATCTACCAATGTGACATTTTTAGTCTCCAGAGACATTCTGTACCTCCCCTGGGGTAGGTTTGCTTCAAGCTATGCCCAGACCCTGCCCACAGTCACTTCTCTTTAAGAAACATTGTGCAAACAGATTGCCAAAGTGTCTTATCACATCCCTGGGAAAGATCAATTACACCCGGATCAGTTACAACCCAAGGTACATAAATTACTGAGCTTTCCCTGCTGTGCTGGCTCTGGGTAGGGGGCGGTGCAGTGCTTAAGTAATCTTTCGTAATTTCCTCAAGTGTTACTGTCTCCATTTTACCAAATTTATAACTGAGTGAAGTTGAAATTCTTGCTCAAGTTCACACACCTAACAAAGTGATAGGAGCCGCCTTTCCAACTACAAAGTTGGTACAGGTGATAAATAAGGCATGGTACCTTTAAGAAACAAAGTTGTCCCCAAGCTAAGGTGACAGGATGAGGACAACCTGAAGGAACCCACTGTGAACAGCAGTCATTTCTCAGAGCTGGTAGTAAAAGGAACATTCACATTCCACTTTCCGTATACTTCTACGGTCTGTGGGTTGTTAACAACCAGTACGCTTTCTTACGGTGGTTATTCAACACCACCAAAAGGTTGTTCTTTAGACTCTAACCCCAAATAACTTCCCTTGGTCTGATTTCAATCTCCCCCAACTACCTTGTGTCACTTTAGTTCTCCACTGAGCTGATGAGTAGACAGAGAAGATACAGGCACATGGCCTTACTCTGTCGTTCACCTGATTTTTGACATCTTATAAATAAATGTGGCTAGACACAGTTTTTCTCTTCCTTACCCCAACGCTTTCTAAGGTCTAGCAAACAGAAAGGAACAATAATATGTAGGGCCATTTAAAGCAGGGGAAATGAACAGCGTCTTTTAGCATAGTAACACACAGACATGAGGTCACTTCTGGCTGTGTACAAAGTCTGATTGTCTTATCAGTGTTTGACCCTGTAAGACAGCTAGTAAAGGCTTGTTTTCTCCATCCGCCTCTGTGTTAGTAAAAAGCCCTTCATGTGAAAGTCAATTTGAACTCACTTAAAAGTAAAACTTGGGAAATGTGGCTCAGATGGTGGAGTACTTGCCTCGCATGCACAAAGCTGAAGCCCCAGCAGTACAAAATACATACACACACACACATACACACACACATACACACATACATATGTACACACTTACATACACATATACACACATAGGTGCATACACACATACATACACACGTGCGTGCATGTATGTACACATACATATATACACGTACACATGTACATACACACATATGTATGTGTGCACATACACACATGTGTGCATGCATGAATACAGATGCGCACACACATGCACATGCACCCATATGTGCATACATGCACACGTACACACGCACATGCATGCATGCATGCATATATGTGTACATGTATGCATACATACACGTGCACATACACAATACATGCGCATGTACACATATACATACATATGTACATGCATGCATGCACATACACACACGTACATGCATACATGCACACATACATACACACATGTACATATGTACACACATACATGCACACGTGCACACATACATACACACGTACACACATGCACACATACATGCACGCATATGCACATACATGCATGCACACGGACACATACATATCGTACATACACATGTGCATACATGCACACATACACGTACATGCATGCATGCATACGTACGTGCACGCATGCATACGTGCACATGCACATACACAATACATACATATGTGCATACATACACATATACATACATGCATACACAGTCATTTCTGTGGGTTACTATAACTGAAAAATCCAAAGATAGATTCTGGTTTCAGGCAAGGCTAGATTTAGGTGTCCAAATAATGTCATTAAGACTTTGTCTCTTTTTTTCCTTCTTTCTCTACCCTGAATTTACTCTTGGGCGTGTTCTCTGCACACTGGTCCTGGCAACTCCTGAGTTTCACCCTGTGGGAACACTTTTTTTCTTTTTCATTTTTTGAGAAAAAGAAACACTTTTTCTCGAGTGATTTAACAGAAATCTCAGAAATGAAGCTCATTGGCTGGGCTTACGCCAGGTGCCTATAGCAGAGCCAACCACTGCAGCCAGCAGGATGGAATATGCTGATTGGTCCGCCCTGAATGAGGTTCCATCAGCTCCCCACCCCCAGACCTCCAGAGTGAAAGACCCACCCCACCGGAATCACTCCAAGCCACAGTGGGGAGCAGTGGTTGCTCAAAGTGAAAACAGGTCATTGTTACCCACAAAGGGGAAGAGGATGCTGCTCACCGATGCCCAGTGCTAGATCCAAAGTGCCTTCAGCTTAATCTGGGGGGAAGGTGACAGAAAACTGATTGCCCAGCTAAAGGTTGAGAAGAAATGGGACGAGGTGGTGGGAGGACTGGCGTTCCGAGGCAGAGGCCCAGAAAGAGAGGTTAAGCCTGAGTTACTCTACAAGGAGGGCCCCCCTGCCAGTTTGGCAGTGCCTGCTCCTTTCGGGACATTGTGTGACTCTTGGCAGGTGACACAAACAATAGGGGACCCCTTGGCACGTTTGATGTGGCCTTTCTATGGCGTTTTTGAGGGAATGGACATGCCGCCACACCCCAGTACTATTCAGGGCACACATTTTCTAACTACCACGCTGCATCTATCTCCCATCCCACGTGAGTCCTGCCAGCCTGAGGCAGCTGTCTGAGGCCAATAGCATCTGCGTGAACTAAGGAAGCTGAGTTCCACAAGACTGGAAACCAGACCTTGGACACCTGTAGGTCCTGCCCCTCATGGCAGGGCCCCTTGGCAAGCATCCAGCAGGCCTACCCTGACCACACCCTGCCCATACTTGCAGGCCTTCCTTAAGGGGCCAGGGCTTCAGGGGACCACAGGTAAGACTCTGAAAATGGGGTTTGCTTGGAGTGGACCCAGGTAAATAGCAACTATTCACATGATGGTTAGGAACGGAGATACATGCCAAGGGCACCAAAACAATGGGACCGTCATCAGGTACATGCATGTGACAGGGTCCCAATGAGATGCTCGTGAATCGGTAACTTAATACAGCTGTTGGAACCACAAGAAGCTGAACAAGACAGCAAGTGCTAAGGACCTGGGGTGGCTTTTGCTTTTGTTTCTGTATTTAGCCTGCCTTTCTCACCATCTGCTCCAAGCACTTCTCACCACTTCTGTCTTTCACAGAACCACCTGCTTGTCATGTGCTCAAAACACAAGAAAACGGTTCCTGATGGATCCTAATACCCTGAAGGTTTTGTCTGAGCCCTGTCTGTGTTTCTCAAAGTAGAGTCTTCTGTTCCACCTGCATCAGAATCATAAGAATGTTTGTTAACTGTGCAGATGTTTAGATCCCATTCAGATCTGCTAGATGCCAGTCTCTGGGTTAGAAATTGCATTTACAAGGTGGAGAGGAGGCTCGAAGGGAGTTTGTGACCTTATCTCAAGACTCATGTAAGCACTCTCCGGAGAGCTGGCTCAGACCTGAAAGTCCTGCTTCATTAGGCCCCGCCCCCTTTGGCCGTTCTATCAGGCAATTCAAAGTCTCCAAGCCCCTGAGTTACTGATTAACCTTCGGTTTCAAGTAAAGAAATAATAATAAGTGAAGGGACAAACGTAAGCCAAGAAAGAAGCTGGAAAGCCCCAGGAGAGAGTGGTGCCTGACAGCTGTTGACAGCAGGCACTTGGAGAGTGCGAAAAAGAGGATTGAAGCACCTGGCAAAGGATTGGAATCCACCCAAGGCTCAGTGGCACTGGCTGACCCTCTCTGTCCATGTTCAGGCACTGAGCAGCTCTGTCTCGCTGGCTCTGTGCCCAGAATGTCCTGCACTGAGACCCCACAGCAGCCCCAGCCCATCGAAGCAGGAGCCACCGCCATCGCTTTGGGACCTGCTGGTCGTCACCGAGGCTCCACAGGGGGGGACCTGGAGTGCCTGGTATGCCGGGAGCCCTACAACTATGCCCGGTCACCCAAGCTACTAAGCTGCCAGCACAGCTTCTGTGCTGTGTGCCTGAAGCTCCTACTGTGTGTGCAGGAAGACACCTGGTCCATCACCTGCCCACTGTGCCGTAAGGTCACTGTGGTCCCCGGGGGCCTCATCTGCAGCCTGCGTGACCAGGAGGCAGTGATGGGACAGCTGGCTGGGCTGTGCCTGGAGGTGCAGCTCTGTCCCCAGGGCCTGGAGGGTTCTGCCACTTCATCAGCGGGGCACCCAAGTTTGGCTGGAGAAGATGAGGACGCGGTGACTGCCAACCAGGTGGCAGCTCGGCGCCTGGCTGTGCACCTGCTCCTGCTGGTCCTGCTCATCATCCTCATCTTGCCCTTCGTCTACCCGGGTGTCATTCGGTGGGTGCTGGCCATTGTTATCACTCTGGCCTTGCTGATATCCTCCTTGTTCTGCTGTTATTCACACAACCAAGACAGCTGTTGGCCCTGCCCCAGGACTCACTTCTGCAGAGAACAGAAACACAGCCAGATCACTTCCATTGCCTGAGAGCCCCAGGACCCCGCAGCCCAGCAGCCTCTGTGTTTCTTGGGTCCCTGACTTTCACAACCCACAGGGTAAGGAGCAGTGAACTCAGCCTGGCTCCTCTGAGACTCCATGCCAGCTGAATTTGCATGCCAGAGCCAGAAGGGCCATCTTGGGTCAAGAACTCTGTGCTTGGGTGGTGGGCTGGCACCTGCCCTTGCTACGGCACAGCCAAATGTGAAGGGTGTGGGGAGGAGGCACAAGTGACTTGAATGTTACAAGGGGGGCTTCCCGGTCCCCTTGCTGTGATGCCCTGGTTTTCTGTATATAACTTGAAAGTACTGTATAGTGACCTTGCGGAACATATAGAACTGACTCCTTTGCATTTGGTATGGCTGGTTTTATCGTCTTGATTTGGGTTAGTTGGGTGCTTCATGTTGGAGGTAGGTTGTGTACATTTTAGCTGTTACAAGTTTTCCATCCTGGGAAGCACGGCCCCATGCTGTCTCTGACTTTGCTCAGGCTGCCCGTTCCAACCTCACCACAGGTCCTATTGCTGGAGTCTCCCACTGGATCAATCCCTGGGAGGGAGTGAAAGGGGCTGTGGGGAGGGGTGGTACTTCGATGCTGTGGAGGGGCCCATATTTAGCAGGCAGAGTTGAGGGGTGGAGGGAGGGTAGATCTGGGAATGGCTCTGAGCACCTGTATTGGGACTCCCAGCTCTGCACTATGAGGAATCTCAGGGTTTCAAGATGAAGCCCCACACCCCAGCACAATGGGTCCATGCCTCTCTGATGCCACAGTGCTGCACCATGGAACCAGATCTTTATGGATGGTGCTGTGCTGTCTTTGTTATTGCATCTCGTGCCCCATTTGAACTTTTGTCATAAAGATAAGAGGCCTCGTGAATGCAACGGTCCTTACTAATAATCTCATCTTTCCGCCTCACCCTGACAGTCACAGTTATCAGAAAGGCCCTGGTGTCTTCTCTTGGGGGCCATTCTTGCTTTCTCAAAAAAGAAGAGAATCTGCTGGAGGGAATGACCTCCCATGGGTGCCAGCTCAGTCAGGGCTCAGTCAGGGCTAGATGTGGGAGCACAGGGGAGCAGAGGGTGGGCGATGACCCATTATTTCCTTCCAAAGACCTTATAATTAAGAACAGACTTGAAACTTCAGTGGGGTTCACCCATGCATGGCCCTCCCCTTGCAATGACGTCTTTGTTCATCCCCCTTTCTCCTGGTAAATATAAGCTACATCCTGGTCACAGGCATGATGATGATGCCTTTGCCAGGAGGGACGAGAAAATTCTACCCATGAAGCAGGGGCTGAACCCAGCTCAGTGGTGTGGGTTGCTAAACTTCACAGCCTCCCTGCTTCTCTGAGCTGCATTTTCCCCAAACGGAGCTAGCCAGATTGCATTATTCCTAAAAACCCTAAAGGCCCCAAGAGCTGAGGGCCCCAGCAGCTCCAGGATAACAGACACGGGCCATGCCCTCTGTGGACTCACACAAAGAGAAATCTAAATATACCCAGGCAAATTGTTGTTCCTTAAGTCTGGGTGCCTTTTTTTTCTTTTCACAAGGTACTTGCCAGGCAACTCTGGGCGCCGGGGGCAGGGGAGTAGGTGTGCGTGGAGCTATACTTTAGTCTAG
>RJWT010018529.1:0-18814 GCA_004365215.1 Cuniculus paca
AAAAACAATGCAAAACTCTACCTACCTGGGATCCCCTGAGACAGACAGTGCTACCCTGATACCCAGTGAGAGAGACCTTTACCAACAATCAAAAAGCAAGAGTCAAATGTCGTCTGGCCTAACTCGATTTGAACAAACATCCTTGTCAAAAGGGAACAATAACCAAGGACACAAGAATCTGCAGGATAAAGGACTACCAGAAGGCTGATTCCTACAAGTTACTAGGAATAAGCTGTTTTCCAAGTGAATTCTCATATAATGGAAAAATCTGTCACTCTTGGTGACAAGACACTTTTAAATTGTTTAGTTACAAAGTAAAATCTTTCTAAAATATAGTACATACTTACACACTTTATTAAATAAAAAAGTCAAGCTCACTTCCACTTAGAGACATGATAATATCAATTAATATACTTTACTCCAAACAAGGTTCTTACAATAAAAGGCCCCAAACTGCTGCTCTTACGTCATTTTAGCTTTTCACTCTACTCAATTTCAAGCAGTCAGCTAGCGAATCTTACTATTACTCTGCCTCTAACACCTCTGAACCCCACCCCAAATTTGCTGCTTTGATCTGCTATGTGATATACTCACTGCACTCATTTGAAGATGAGTGAACAGGTGATGATCAATCAACTAAAAATCCCACTTGAGTAAATTATATAATCTTTGGTGAATGACCTCTGAGGTTTATTCTAATTAGACAAAAGCCCTTCCTCCTGGTACTAAGACACATTGTGTAGAGCTGAGTTTGCAACCACGGGACCTCTCAACACACCAAGTACAAGTCACGATACTCTGATTCATACTTGACAGTACCATTGCTGCCCCTCTGTATCCTAGTCTGAATCTACACAGCAGTAATACACATCTTAAGAGTTCAACGAAATTCAAACCCAAGATTTTAAACATTCACATTTTTACAGATCTAGCCTCTTCAATAAGACAGCCTCTGATCTTCCTTTTTATATGGTTATAAAGAATTGGCAATTATACTAAAGTTACCTTTTTAAAGCTGAAAAAGCTTTTCTTCCAAGATGCTGAAATGGGTGGGGGTAGTATACTGGAAATTGAACTCAGACCTCATGCTTGCCAGGACACTGGAATTTAAAACCTGATAACCACACTAACTCTCTGCCTCTGGGGGAAATCAACCAACTGTTCTCTGTCTAAGCAGTTAAACTGTGTTTCAGAAGAGCAAGGGTAGGAGGGTAAGAAGCTAAGAAGCAGACTAGACTGGTGCTGGCGAACCTACGGCACGCGTGGCTTAGTGGGCACACAGAGCCCTGTCTGTCGGCAGGAGAGCCAAGTTGCCCCAGCAGCTGAGCATCAGATAAGTTATTTTTTTCTAAACTAAAACCTCAGTATTCAGGTTTAATTGCAGTATTGGCAGGCTGCAATAAATAAGTGGGTTTGGGTTGCAGTTTGGGCACTCGTCTCTAAAAGATTCATCACTGGACTATCCAAATCCCCAGTGACTTTAAACGGCTGTGTCTATCAAAGCCAAGTCATAAATGCAGCCATGTTTCATGAGGATGCACTTTATACCAATGATAAGCAAACACAGCCAACAGGCCAAATCTGGCCCACCACCTGTTTTTGTAAATAAAGTTTTATGGAACACAGCCACACCCATTTGTTTGTATATTTTCCATGGTTGATTTGTCTCTACCTCAGCAGAGCAGACCTGCAAACCCTAAAATATTTTACCATCTGGCCCTTTTCAGAAAGTTTGCTAACCCTGTTTGTTTGTTTTGTCTTTTTTTTTTTTTTTTTTTTTTGCGGCACTGGGGATTGAACTCACAACCTTGCGCTTGCCAGGCAGGTGCTTAGACAGCTGAGCTAGATCCCCAGCCCTGTTTTTGAGACAGGGTCTCACTATGCTGTTCAGGCTGGCCTTGAGCTCACTTTGTAGCCCAGGCTGGTCTCGAACTCTCAACGATCCGCCTGTCTCAGCCTCCTGAGTGCTGGGATTACAGGCGTGAGCCACCCGCCCGGCCTTTTTTTTTTTTTTTTTGAGACAGGGTTTCACTATGCAGTTCAGGCTGGTCTTGAACTTACTTTGTGGCCCAGGCTGGCCTCAAACTCACAGCAACCCTCCTGCATCAGCCTCCCGAGTGCTGGGATTACAGGCATGCACCACTACACCCAGTTTGCTGACCTGCTACACCATGTTCCATTCCATATGAAATAAATATTCTGAAAGTTTAGACCCATCAAATTCACACACCATCAAAAAAATAAAAAAAAGGGAAGGAAAGAAGTAATTTTCTCCAAAAGATGACCTACATTTTACTTTTTAATGGACATCAAATCAACTATGTATGCACTGTCATCTCTCCCACCTAATATAAAGAAAATGTGAAAAACAAAAATATACTAGCACCACAGCAACACCAGGTAGTTCCAAAACACCACTTTTATCTAGTAAACTTGATTTCAGACTTAATTTTATTCCCTAACTGGAAATGCAACAAAGGGTAGCTTTGGTCTTAATATTTAATCAAAAGTACATTCTGGCTTTAGTCTCAGCCTAATAATCAATCCCAATACTCTTTTTTTTTTTTTTGTCTTTTTTGAGACAGGGTTTTGCTATACAGTTTAGGCTGGCCTTGAGCTCACTTTGCAGCCCAGGCTGGTCTCGAACTTGCAACAATCCTCTTGCCTCAGCCTCCTGAGTGTTGGGATTACAGGAGTGCACCACCATGCCCAGCTGCAATCCCAATACTCTTAATGTCATTTTGAGTATCCCTGAAAGTGTCATGATCAATGATCATGTAGTTACCAGTCAGTCAAGATGACATCAGTTTTAGGAGAGCGTACATAATTTGGATGTATTATTAATAATTTTTTTTCAAAAATATCAAGGTATTACAGATGTAACTGGAGTGAAATATATGCTTTATATGTTAAAATATTTTGGCATTTTTGACATCTACTAGATTTGCATAGAGCTCAGAGCATGGATGAGAACTTACAATAAAGCTTCAAATATTCTGACAGAAATAAATGTTTATTATCACATAGAAGTATTATATCTGAATTAAGGATGAACACAAAATCTATTAAGGTTATGGTGAAAAACAAAAAGCCCCGGTTAATATATAGGGAAACAGACTGATAGTTAAATATGAATATTAAGAAAGCGTTCAGGATAAATTTTAAAAGAATACTATATCTCATTTGAGTCAACAGACATAGTTTTAAATTTTTAATTAATTTAAAAACTGGAGATTAAATTTTTCTTAATTATAAGGTTTATAAAATTGGTATGTCTGAATTTAAAATATTAAAAAATAATATTAAAAACTTTAAGTTAGTAATTAAGTTCAATTTAGGCCATGTCTTTCAAGAAAAGTTTATTTGGGGCACGTCTGTATCTTGTGAGAAGAAACTAAAAGCATAATATTTACTTGGCAATCTCAAAATTTCTTGAGAAGGAAAAACTACAAAATTCATATACATCATAAAACTATCACTGATCCACACAAATTTCAGACTGATTATACCAAAATCCATTCTATGAGGATTCGGCTTTAAATAAACTGTGAATTTAATTTTCATTACTTGCCATTGAGATAAACTGGGTATTCAACACACCTCTATGTTAAGACACTTTTATCCAGGAAAAATAAGCTTGTTTTTATAAATAAGTTTTACTCTCTTCCATTACTACTAAGATCAAGACCAAATAAAATAAAGTATGTACAAATTAAATATATTAAAAGAAGCCCACTGGTACAAGACACAGTGCTACTGAGGAAGAGTTTAACAAGGTCCCAAGCAGTAGAAAGGAGTTCTGCACATACAGATTTGATGTTTTTAAAATTATATTTTACATATAGATGTGTGTGTCTGTGTTCCTGTGTATGCACATAAAATGCCTCTGAAGTTTTCCTATAAGTTCTCATCCATACTAACTGTGGGCAATATGCAAATTTAATCAATGTCAAAAATCTAAGCTATCTTCTAGGATAGCTTCAGAAATTAATGTTAAATTAGATTATTCAGATGGAAAAAAAGAAAAAAAACTACACCTAAGAACAAACAACTTTAAAAAGTAGCTCCTAAACCAGGCATGGTGGCACATACTTGTAATCTCAGCACTCAGGAGGCTGAGGCAGGTGGATCACTGTGAGTTCAAGGCCAGCCTGGGCTACACAGTGAGTTCCAGGCCAGCCACAACTACATAGTGAGATCTTGTCTCAAAAAACAAAAAATAAAAACAAACAAACAAACAAAAAGGAGCTCCCAGGCCAGGGATGTAGCTAAGTAAACCACTGGCCTAGCATGTACAAAGCCCTGATTTCAATCCATAACATGGCCCCCTGCCCCCTAAAAAAGTTTCCTTCTCTCTACTCCTGTGTCCCAAATTACTACACATTCAGAATTAAAATTAATCAGTTCATCATTTATCACTTTTGAGTACCAAAGATTATGTGTGTTTGCATGTATGTCTTAAACCTAATAAATGCCCAGTTAATGTAAAAAAAACAGATTACAAAACAGTATTTACACAATAAATGTTAATAATTATTTACAGATAGATTTGGTCTTAAGTATGTTTATTATATATATTCATATATCAATATATAAAATTATTTTATTGAGACAACTGTTGCATGATAGAAACATATCGCACAATTATACCGTAGTTTATTTATACACACATTTTTATGATTATATATTTTTAAAGTTTGTTTAGGTACATAAGGTAAAATGTAAGAATAGTGAAATTTTTTGGGGGGGGGTACCAGAAATCGAACTCAGGACCTTGCACTTGCCAGGCAGGCACTTACACCACTGAGCTATATCCCCAGACCCTAGAATTGTGAAATTTTAAAACATGCTATCTGTGAAAGCAATCTTTATCAAAAATTGAAATCAAAAAATAAATTGAGCCAAAAGATGAGTCAAGACTTTACTGTATACAGTGATACATAGCAGTTGAACTAAACAAGTCTCATTACTTAAAATGCCAGAGTTCTACCACATGAAAACAGTCCTTCAAGTGAATGCCCCCTTGAAATAAATAAAAAATTTTAAAAAAAGGTTTTTTATAATACCTCTGAGATATGAAAAACATATTTCACTAAATATGGGGGTTGGTGGCTCTGGGGATTAAATTCCAGGGCACTACGCTACATCACCGGCTTCTCGTGTTTTCAGCCAGGTTCTCACTGGGTTGCCCAGACTGGCCTGGAACATGCAGCTGTGAGGCTGTGTACCACCACACCCAGCTGCTACTAAAGTCCTTAAAAGAAGTATCAGTACATTTGCTGAACACTGATGACAGGCAGATGACAGGATTCCTGGACAACTGTCTTAAAGACGATTTGAAAACTACTAAATCCAGAAATGTGCCTCTTTACTAATTTTAGTTATTCAATAACACAATGTGAGAGAAGCCAATAATGCGACATACCTGATGAACCTGAATTTCCACTTTAAGAGCCTCCTGGAGAGTCTGCAACTCCATTCTCTACCTTCTCCACTTTCTCTTATGTCTGCTAATTCTATAGTTTCTTCAGCCTCCGTTTAAAATAACAAACTCTTCTTGCTGCAGCTGTAGAGATCACAAAATGTGTTGTACCATTATAATAAGAATCAAGAAAATGTATGTGTTAAATAAAATAAGTTAGTCAAAAAATATTTGATTTTTATTTTTTAACACAGGGGAAAAAAACTCCAAGCAGATTTTTTACCAAAATTTTTTGGGTTTCATTCTTTGAGTACCAAACACTTGAAATAACTAAGAAAAGAAAAACTGTAACAACAACAACAACAAAAAACAACATAGTCGTGGTAACATCTAAGCACCCACTCCTGCCCAGCAGCACTGCACTATATACTATAAACAATCTACCTGGTGCAGTGTAACAATGAAACGCGCTTCCTGCTTTACAACGGATGCCACTATCTCCCCAAACCTGCCAGTGCATCTCCAGCTGCACAGATAACGGTGTATGGAGAGAGCGTCAAAGTGTAATTTGTGACCATCAATGCCGACACCCGATCTGACCTTCCTTTACTCCATCAGTGCCACGCTTTAAGTTAAAATGGCTAATTTCTCCTCTAATTTTAAGTTTGAATTTAGACTTGATTTTAGGTACTCTACCAGAGCAAAAGTCTTTTATTGCTTAAATAAATTTAAAGTTTACCTCAAATCTCTTTTCTTTCCTGTACTTGCTGGAGCAGTTTTTCAACATTAAGAAAAGAACCGGAAACCAGAACCACTGTTAAACCAATACAAGTCAAAATAGTCACAGTTTCTAAAAATTTACCACTGGATAAAGTACACATTTAACCTAAGTTTTCAAAAAGAGTCCACTGAAAACTATTTTAACAGTCATAGTGGAATAATTAACCACAGAATAAACTCTTATGAATATTAGTTTTCATTATATTTCCTTAAAACATTAGTGACAATCTCGTCTCCAAGGCTTATATGCTACATTACATAATATCAAAATATTCTAGCCTGAAAAAGAAAAAATTCCCAATGTGCAAGATTCCTTCAAAGTTGGTTTGTGGAAGCTAGGAAAGATTTACCATCCATGATATTGTCAACCAAAAAATTTCATAAAGACAATATGTTTAAGAGAGAGAATTTGGATATAGAAACATTCTAATTAAGAAACCTGTATTTTAGCTATTTTATTATATTTTTGAAATTTTTGGAACTGTAATAAATAACTGACTCATTAAGTGACTGACTTAGGATTTTGTTGTCACATAAGCTTACTCTACATGCAACTGCTAATGTTAAAATTATATAGTCTCTTTAATTTTAAACACTAATGTCCCTACATAAATTCTTAATGTGTATATTACAGTTCCTTTTGAAAACAGTATGTGGTTTTAATTTCCACAAGATTCTACCAGAAAATGTGTCAAAAAATGGTTACTTATAATTTTTGTTAAATTAAGAGTCACCTCAAGTTGAAGAAATATTTTCAAAAACAGAAAGGCACATTTCATTTTTCTGGTATTAACATATTAACACCATAGCTCAAGCAAACCCATAAGAACCAAGGAAACAAACAAACAAACAAAAAACCTAAGGAAACAAATGACAGGTTAAAAACTTAAGAGAACTTACACATACTTGACAAAGAGTTCATATTATTTATATAGCTAGGGCTCTCACAAATTACTAACAAAAATTCATGCAAAAGTAATTCATGGAAATGGAAATAAGAATGACCAATAAACACGAAAAACATCTATCTTCAATAATAAGGGAAATATAAATTAAGAAGTTTTGTCTATCAAACTGAAGGCCTGTAAAAATAATAACACTATGAACTGTCCAGAATTTTTCTGGTAACATTTTGTAATTTGTTACAAATTTGTAACACTTTAGGGGCCAGGGATTTAGCTCAGTGGCCTAAGCACCTGCCTGGCAAGCATGAGGTCCTGAGTTCCATCCCCAGTGCCACCAAAAAAAAAAAAAAAAAAAAAAATTTGTAACACTTTGTAATTTGAGTTATAGCACTGGGAGTTATTTACAGTACTTTCTTCTTTGGGGGGTATTGATATTGTCAAAATTTTCCATAAAATACCTGTTTCTTTTTAAATAAGAAAAAGTTAAATGAGGATGGATAGATAAAGCATCAGAAAATGTACTGATCAAACAAAATGCTCAGGAAAAGAAAATGTAGAAGCAGGGTTTAACCTGGAGACTCTGAACGTCGAAGAGCACCCTGCACGTTGATAAAACCTGGGACTCATGTTAATGAGGAGCTGACAGCTTTTACTTCCGTCAACTGTTGTCTGCTTATTAGAGACATACAAAGGCATGACATTTTATTTGGCAAGGACTCTAAATGCCAATTACCCATTTTATTTCAAAATAAAACTGAAGGGTTAAAAAAAGGTAGTGACTATTTATAGAAAAACTTACTAAGGATTAGAATATTCATTTGAAATCCTCCTTCCATTCTGGTGTTTGTCTGTTTGTCCTTTGTTTGTTTAGCTCTGTTTCACAGTACTAGGGATTCAGCCCAGCGCTCTACGTATGCTGGGTAAGCACTGTACCACTGAGCTACACTGCCAACCCAGAAATTTCTATTTCTAGATGGCGATTGGAAGAGACCAGTTTCTGCCTAAAGGAACAAATTATAAACATATATTTATAGTTTACAAAGGTAAGGCAAGAACATATTGACTATTTTAAGAAACATTTTAGGATCTTAGACAACTTCATGAAGCCGTCATCTGAATACTATCTGGGGCAATTTATACCATCAAAAGAAGCATTATTTCTAAATTTATGAAAATGACATTATATTTTGATCAATTTTAGTAAGTTATAAGTAACAAATCAGTTGCTATAAGGAAAATATAACAGACTTACAGAACAATAACAGACACACTTTATTCAGGTATCATACTGTACTAGCCCCAGAGCTCAGCACACAACCATCACAGAGGGGATTTGCCTAGTGTAACACACCAATGTTTACACTCGTCACCAACTGTGCACATCAAGCCACTGGGATACTTAATGGCCTCACACCTCTAAATAACAAAAACCAAGACATAAACACCATATACACAAGCAGGCAAACAAACATCACTATAAGCCAAACAAAAGCAATTATCAAATCCCACTAAAAACCCAAGTATGGTGGTACCTACAATCCCAGCACTCTGGGAGCTGAGGCAAGAGGATTACAAATTCAGCCTGAGTAATTTAGCAACTGAGGATCCTCTCTCAATATATAAACAAACAAGTAAATAAGGGCTGGGAATGTAACTCAGTGTGAAGGCCCTGGGTTCAATCCTTAATACAAAAAACCAAACAAAACAAAACACTTCACTAAAAAATGCAGTAGTGATATCTACTTTTGACCTTAGCCAAAAGGCTGAGAAGCACCTCAGATATGATATCTATAAAGAACATTTACTGTCCCCCCCAAACACAAACAAAAAAAAACTTCACCTTTCACTGAGTCACAGTGTGACTACGGTACTCTCACCCTGACAGTGAGTTTGTTTTTTGTGGAGAAAATAGTATCATCTACTTCATAGGACTGTTGTATGAAAAGCCTCTTGTAAGCAGTAAAGTTTTATGCTATTCTTGACATATTTAACTCTTCAAATTCTGTATTAAAATTTTGCACTCACACACTGTAATAAAACTTTTGGACAAACCTTATCTCTACAAGACTGTAGGCTTTGGGGCCAGGGATGTAGCTCAGCAGCACAGCACCTGCCTGGCAAGCATGAGGTCATGAGTTCGATCCCTGGTACCAAAACAAAAAAACACAGTAGGCTTTGCTATTCTCAAAGTCTCTGAAAAGTCTTCTAACTGTGTTTCTGAATACTTTTGTTTGGAGATATGTGACGTCCAGGTCTTTTTTATTATGATTGTGATAACTTGGAGGAAAGTCATAACTGGTTTTAGTGCTAAGAAATCTTTTACTTTGTTACTAAATTGACACAAACCCTGCTCCAATCAAAACCCCACTGCATACCAACAGCCATAACAGTGAGTCTGTGACAGGGTACCTCCGACTGTTCCTAAAAACAGCTTGCTGTTTGTTCTCTATGCCACACATTTATCTGTTGTAAAATCTTGTCTTTTCAACAAAAATTATTTGTTGTAAAATTTTGTTGTGCCTATATTCTCACACATAATGTTTAAAGAACGCCTGTTTTTAAGTAGGAAAAAGTAAAGTCATGACAGGTTTATGTATACTTACATCTTGCCAAATGCCTAACATTCAGACACCAGGTTTCACTGGGTCCAAAATACTTAATCTGTATCTAACATACAATGAGACAAAACTAGTAGTGCTAAAAATTACTATGGATGCTAAAAATAATACAATTATTTTAAACTTATTGAAGAAGTTAACCTTTTTAACACGAATCAAATGACATTCAAAAACTTATTGTTCTCTTATTGTTTAGGAATTTTCAACCCACCCTGCCTTGTTTTCATGGTGGTATTTCTTCAGTGACACTCCACAGATCAACAGAAAATGTTCCTCCACAAGAGCCTGGCAACCGTGATTTTAGAGGCTACCCACCCTTTGAATCTGACAAGATTGTTATGCTCAAACCCTGGTATGACAGCAGTTAACAAAAATCACCGCGGCTAGTTAGGTGTTTCCAAACTCTTAAATTAAGTAGTTGATACTGTATGATAATATCTATTTTCCCCCTGATGGTTCAGATTCGGGAGAGTGGGGTGGGCCTCATTTTTCAGAAAAGGAACACCTGCATGGTCCACAGCACTCAACCCAGGGCTCTGCGGCGCTCTGGGCCAGGCCAGGCCAGGCATCCCCGCCGCACGCTCCCCACAGGTCTGCAGCAGTGGCCTACATCTCTCCCTCCCTGGCAGCGTTCACCCAACAGTTTCGCCCTCAGCTTCTGGGACCCAGGCTGTCTGTATACATGCATTCTTCTATGTCCTATCTTTTCAGAAATCAGGCATGTCCACTGAAACTATCTCAACCACACTGAACAAGATGAACACGAAGTAAACGCTTACACTTATAGAAATTCAAAGCGAAGGAGACTGAGAGTAGTGTATAACAGCATAGTGACAATGAGACTAAGATTTTAGAACTAACTGCCATGTTTACCAGAATGTTAATGATTTTAAAAAGTATAAAGTTATCCAGACAAGCCCGGCCAGAATCTTATAAATATATACCACACATAGGATAACATGGGAGGGTGTGGTGGTCTCAGCATAACCAATAAATACGTAATAGAACTTATGGGTGATAGATTTCAAATCAATTAAGGAAGAACTAAGGATTAGAGCTGTACAAAAAAGGAATGGGTTACCTTATGAGGTAGTGGGCTCCCTGTCATTAGAAGTATTCAAGAATGCTGCATATCATATCCCCCTCTTGGAGATTCACAATGCACATTAGCATATTAAAGGTTCTGAGAAGTCCTGCAGTAAAGAAACCTGTTTAACTTTGTTTAACGCAGTGTTTCCCAAATTATATGACCACAGAGCCCTTCTTCCCACCCCATCCCCACCTTGGTAGTATTTATTCAGTTTTTGTGGAACCAGAGTTTCTCAGAATACATTACAGAAAATAATGACCTACTTTTTTAAATGTAGTAATCAATATGTACCTGAATAAATAACAACCTGTCAGGGATATAGGAAAAGAAACTGCCAGACAAAATAGAAGGCTGGATGAAAAGGCCCTTAAATTCCCTTCTTTAAGATTCTATGATTCTAACACACCACAGAGTAAAAGGGCTTTGGATCTTGCTTATTTATTTTAAAAGATTTCCTAAGACAAAGGTCAATAAAATTAAAAACTAAACTGCACAGTTAGCCAGTTCAAGTATCTCCCCATCCATGTTCAAAGCCCAATCCCTAAAAGGTAAGAGAGATACCTCAAGGATTATAAATTATCAAAAAGAAAACCTAACCAAATATCATCTGTACCTACACTACTCACTTACGTTAATCACTATTTGAGAGAGAGAATTTTTTTAAAAAAGCAGTCTTGTATTAGAGGACCATACTATTCCAGCTATCTTGTATTTTTTTCATAATACACACTTTCCAAATAAGTTTAATAATTGCTTGATTCTTCGTCACTAGACTGCCCTGTATAATCTCTGATCTTAAATTAGACATTCAAAGAAATGATTAAGTGTGATGAGTTAAAGCCATTATAAAATCTATTAAACATATTAGGAAAAAATGCCCTACACTGTTACATTTCTCTCTCTCTTTCTCTTTCCTTAGTTTTCCCTAAGAATTATATAAAACAACACAGTAAAAACATAGTATCACACATAAAGTCAATCTAATATTAAGAATATAAATACTTAACAGTTCTGAATTTCAAAGTCAAGATTCTCAGTTACATTAACCTAGCCATTTTGCACATATACTAAGGACATCAAATCTAACAGCATAGTAAGTAACACAAAGCACAACTGGAAGCCTAACTTTTGAATTTACTGATTTTCAGATTGTCAGTCCTAACTACTTCATTAAGGACATTTTCGGCCAAGGGGTCCTTTATATTTAAATAGGTTATCAATGAAGGAACATGCAAGCCTAGTGATATTACGAGAAGTACAAATGCATTTGAGAGATAGCTATGTGAAATTAAACAAAAATTCACTTTCAGTAAGTGCAAACAATAAAGCCTCATTTCTGGGAGAAAGCCTTTTTCATGCAAACAACAACAACAACAACAAAATGCCTGAAAATCTGAATTACTATCCAGCTAGGATCAGGTACACTCTGCCTGCCTAGAGAAAGTACTTACCAATTTTGGGGACACTGGCTCTCCTTCAGCTCTCCAGCCCCCTATAACAGAAGGAGGGGAAAAAATGGAATTAGACCACAGATTTATGACATGTTCGTCAAAAGCTGAAAACTCAAAGATTTCTATCTGATTTTAAGAAAGAACTGAAACACAAGCCTCCAAATGTTAAAACGCAAAAAGAAAAAAAAGTTTTTATAGCAGAGAAAGAATGCAAGAGCAGGTAAATTTTGCTTTTATCATAGTTTTTCAAAACAAGGGAGAGGTGAGGTGGTGCACACTTGTAATCCCAGCACTTGGGAGGCTGAGGCAGGAGAATCAATGAGTTGGAGGCCAGCCTGGGCTACATAGTGAATTCAAGGCCAGCCTGGGCTACGCAGAGAAACCCTGTCTCAAAAAAAAAAAAAAAAAAAAATCAAGACAAGGAGAAGAAAGTACAGTTGACACTTGAAACAATGCAGGGGGTGGTAAATCAGGGGTGAGGAATACAACACCCTACCAAAGTCAACAATCAAGAGTGTAACTTTTGACTCCTCAAAAATTTAAACAATGGATTAATACATTTTATACATCATCTGTGCTGTATAAAAATACAGTGAAATACTGGTGGATAACTACAAGATAAGCAATTTACTGGCGAGATGAACTGCTCACACAGAGATGATTAGCGTCACGCAGTGTTTTCAGTGGATACTCGCAACACTTGAGCTCTCACACCGCACAGCGACAGGAGGTGCACGTGAGATCATTCCGACAGGACCGCACGCACCACAGTGCATTCAACGCAGGCATGATTTAATACTGCCTCTTTATGTTTGTTTACATTTCTCTTGACTGTACATGGCTTCATGTTTTAACTTGTATAACAGATGTGTGTACATTTAATGGTAACAAAGGACAAAATACTTATTTACATGTATCTTACACATTTGTGACATTTTTCTGAAAAATTTTCAGCATTTTTTAGGACATGTAGTTCAAATTGTTACAAATCTCAAAAAACAAAAAAAAATTTGCATATAAGTGGACCTGGGCAATTCAAACCCAAGTTCAAGGTTCAACTATAGTTGACAGCTTTTCTATTCTAAGAAACACAGAGATGATACACGCCACGCCTAGGTACCACACAGCTACATCCCCATCTGCCACAAACAATCTTCACTGGACACTGCTTTATAGAAACAAGTTAAACCAGTATCATTGCCCCGTACTTGAGTCTACTTAAAAGGTTATCTTCCAATTAATCCTGATATGCATCTGTCTTATATAAGGCTTTAAAATTCACAGCATTATATAATGCATAAAATAGATATGTATGTAAATACATACTATAGTCAGAATTTTAAACTCTTTATTTACATTCTTAATAATACCTTACCACTTTAAATTGTAAACCACATACACAAAAGTCATTTTTTTTCCTCTATGCCACATGTCTAATCAGTGATAAAGCCAGAAAGAAAATCAAGGTTTTGGTATCCCGAGCCAGTATCAGGAAACAAAAATTCGAACTCTGCCCCTAACATTTTAGCATTAAATTACTTAAACTCCACATGTCATGCTCTGCAAGTGTCTTCCCTATGCTTTAAACATAGCATGTTTGATGACTGATGTTACTTCGATTGTGTCCCATTTCCTCAGAGGATACTTCAAAGAATTTTCACATCACCCAGATTATAAATCTTTGTTTAATCATATACAGTCACATCAAACACATAGTAAAATTAGTTAAAAGGGCTCCAATTCATGCAGTTAGCATTCATTTACAAAATAAATTCACTGAGCATGGCGGTGCACACCTGTAATCCCAGCATTTGAGAGGCTGAAGCAGGAGGATCGCCTGGGCTACACTGTGAGTTCAAGCCTGGCCTAAACTACATAGTAAGACTCTGTCTTGAAAAAAAAAATTTCAATTTGTTCTACCTTTTCTTTAGCACTAGTCTTTTTTAAAGTTGTCAGGTCAGCCAGGCATGGTGATTCACGCCTGTAATCCCAGCACTCGGGAGGCTGAGACAGGAGGATCGTTGTGAGTTCGAGACCAGTCTGGGCTACAAAGTGAGCTCAAGGCCAGCCTGAACAGCATAGCGAGAACCTGTCTCAAAAAGACAAGGGCTGGGGATCTAGCTCAGTGGCCTAAGCACCTGCCTGGCAAGTGCGAGGTCGTGAGTTCAATCCCCGGTGCCGCAAAAAAAAAAATAAATAAATAAATAAAAATAAAGTTGACAGGTCCAACTAAATGACAATTTTCATCAACTAGATTAGAATGATTCCCAACTAAAAGAAAAATCACACAAAGTCTATAGTGATGCAATTATTAAAAGTAGATTTTTAACATTACAGTTACCTACAGGACTCTGTAGCTCTCAAAAGATACTTAAATAGAAAAAGGCACATAGTAAATGTTGAATTAATGAACTGACTGAATGGACACTTAAGCTGTCTGTTACAGGCTTCTCTATTATAATGGACTTTCTTTTTAGCTCTTTCAGGATAGGGATAACTCACAAGCACCTATCTCCCAGAGCATTGTTTGTTACTTGAATGATTTCTAAAACTACTTTTATCCATATTGTTGACTAGGAAGTAAATTTTAGGTAAAGACTGATACACTGGACTAAACTAAATTAAGAATTTCTGTTCTTCCAAAAGAAAACAAAACAAAAACTAGTGAGAATGAAAAAGCCAGCCACAGAACTAGAGATGACAATTGTAATACATATAATCAACAAAGGCATATACCCAGAAATATAAATATGTAGAAACTCAAAGCCATCAGGATGGGATGGCATTTTAACTTCTATTTATACAGCATCTGAGAAAGTATGATCACATGAACTTTTCTCAAAAGTCATATTCCGTTTGGCAGTACAATGTACAGAGATACTTTTATCCCCAGGGCATTATCTCCAAAATTCTATAGCAGAGACAATCCTCAACGAATGAACAGTTTTACCATGAGGCCACAATACCACGAAACTGCACAGAAATGTCCTTATAAGGACTGCAGAAGTCACATAGGAAAGTGGACCCTTCGAGGTTAAGGGACATCCTCAAAGGTCACTCAGCTTCCAGCAGCTGGTGGCACAGCTAGAAAGGGCTTGCAGGCCCTGAGTTTCCTCTGACCGAGCTCCCTTTCCCACTATCCTTCACTTGCCCTTAAGTTACTCTTCAAAGAAACAAACTACAGTAATCTCGGGAAACACTTTTGGAAAAGTTTGCATATAAAGTTTTAAAGAAAAATCACTTTAAGCCATCTAGGGCAGGTTTTAAAATCTGAAATTCTTTATTCTTAAGGGATCCCCCATAAGTGGGCTTCAGAGACGTCTGTTGCCAAAATGATATTAAATTCTGTATGTATGAGCCCACATATGATGTTCAAGGGGGACAGGTCACAGTTTTGTTCAGATTTGCAAAAAGGTTCAGGTATACCAAAACAGGAAATCTTTTTTTGTGTGTGGGGGAGGTCTTTTTGAGACAGGGTCTTGCTATGTAGTTCAGGCTGCCCGTGAGCTCACTTTGCAGCCCAGGTTGGTCTCGAACTAGCAAAGATCCTCTTGCCTCAGCCTCCCAAGTGCTGGGATTACAGACATGCACCACCATGCCCGGCTAAGAGTAAATCATTTTTAAGACTATTAATTCTTTTTCTTTCTTTCTTTCTTTCTTCTTTTTTTTTTTTTTTTTTTTTTTTGGAGTAGGGGCAATACTGAGGAATGAACCCCACGGCCTTTATACTAAGCTAAAACCCCAACCCTTTTTTTTCTTTTAATTTTTTGAGACAGGATCTCTCCAAGTTTTACAGGCAGGGCTCAAACATGCATTCCTCCTTCCTCAAACTTCCAGGGTGCTGGAACTAAGGACTAGTGATTCTCAAACATTGGGCTTGAACACCCAAAATGTTTCTTCTGAAGACTGATTAAATGGCTACCACTTGGAAACTGATAGAAGAAGAAAAGCTAATATTTTATTTCTATAACTTAATAAGGCTGAGTATATAAACAACAATTCATATATAAACAGTATCTAAGTCTAAAATGCAAATTTGATTTCTTCATGTTAAGTTGATTTAGAATTCTACTTAATTTGTTTTTCACATACATTTTAAACTTGTAACTAAGGTTGTTGGAAACTTTTATTTGCCTAAAAAATTTAAATATAAATTTGTTCTTGAAAAATATATGAGAAAGTAAATTGTCATAAATGAAATTATTTTTGCTCTTAGAGCTAAATGTTATTTTGCTAACATAACTTCACACCATTTTTTTTGCAAATTGAAGACTGTTCACCTTTCCAAAACTTCACAGGTAGCTACTTTAATTAGAGCTGGCAAAGAAACAAATAGTTTAGATTTCTGATATGGTTATAAAACTTAAGATATTATAAGTAAATAAAAATATTAATAACCACTTTGGGTACTTTAGTAAAGTATCTGAAACCTTGCATATAAAGAATCTATATTAAATAAACTTTGCAAAGAAAAAGTTTTAACACTAGATCATTTTTAAATTAGGCTAAAATTTAATTCAGCCCACTAAAAAATTCAAACGATTAAGTTTATAGCCTGTGCTCAATCATAAATTTTGATAAGGGACTAGAATAGCACAGATAATTGTCATTCAAAGACACTTTAAAATGTCACCTTCCCCGGAAGATTCAATCTCCTCTCTTCCCCACTATGCCAAGCTCACAGTAGTCCAATAACTAAGTTTTATATACAATAGTTTTACTGCTTTTTTCTGCCCTCCTTAATTCCCAATAGAAAGTACTGTATAGTAAGTTTGAAAACACAAGTTAGTGGTTAAAAGGAAATGCAGGCTCCCACTGGTGAGGTGAAGGCCTTTAGGCCCAACAGCTTAACCACTGCTGGGGCCCCATCCCCCTGGCCCTCCCACGAACACGCCTCCAGCACTTCCTCCTTTAATCCCAGGAAGCACCTATTTCCCTACTGTCATTACTGAATCATTCTGTTCCTATCTTTGAAAATAAATAAAAGAGCACTCACTTCAAAACAAAACAACTCCTGTGACACCACATCCTTCTCTAGCAAGGGTCCCCACGTTCCCACTTACCATGAAGCTCCTGCAAAGAGTCAACCGCACTTTCCATCTCTTACTCCTATTTCCCTCGCCAGCCCCTTCCACTAGGGCTTCTGCCTCCCTCAACTCCTGTCAAGACCACGGAGGACTGCTTTTTTTGCTGAAGTCACTAGTAAAGTCTCAGTCCCCACGCCATTGTTCAGTCAGCACTGTATGATCTAGGTGACCACTCCTTCCTTTTTAAAAACCCTTCTTTCTCTTGACTCTCCGGACACCACCCTCCGATTTCCCCCTAACCTCTCTGGTACTCTTTTTCTTTGGCTGGTGTCTCCTTACCTACAGGACCTCAAATGTCGAATGACCCAGGACTCAGTTTTTAGATCTCTTTCCCTTAGGAGATCTCATGCGGCCTCGTGGCTATAAAAGGATTCACGCACTGGCAATCCCCAAATTTTTATTCCCAGCCCAGATTTTCCCCTGAATTCTAAACTCATATATCTAATGATCCACTCGACACTTGTCAAAGTGGTATCTCAAACTCCAGAAATCCAAAATTAAACTCCTGACCACCTATCCCCCAACTGCTTCCTCAGATTCATTCTCATGTCAATAAATGGGGAGCTCATGCCTTCAGGCAAAAAATGCTGAGTCATCAGACGCCTGTCCCATTATACCCCACATCCAATCCAACAGCTAACCATGCTGCTTTCACCTTCGAATTACACTGACTTGGACCATTTGTCCCAACCACACTAACACATAACTGGTCCAGCTCACTATCATCTTCTGTGTGTGTGCGTGTGTGTGTGTGTGTGCACGTGTGTATATGTATGGGGTCTATCTCTCTGGTACTGGGGATTAAGCACAAGACCTTTTCACTGACCTACATCCCAAACCGCCCCCCTCCCAGTTTTAAAATTTTCAGACAGGATGAACACATGCACACATATGAACACACACACACA
The DNA here is from genome assembly GCA_004365215.1 of Cuniculus paca. NCBI lineage: Eukaryota > Metazoa > Chordata > Mammalia > Rodentia > Cuniculidae > Cuniculus > Cuniculus paca. The sequence goes on from RJWT010018529.1 coordinate 18,262, forward strand.
AATACACACAGAGATCTTGTGCTGTACAGGTTGTTCTCAATTCTAAATCACGATCGCAAAGTTTGAAAAATATAGATTCACAAGCTTTCCCCTTAAAGAGTCTGAATTCAGTATATCTAACTTGGAGCCCAGATACTCTGTTTGTTTTGTTTTCGTAAGTTCCCCCAGAAGATTCTGATGGGCAGCCATGATTAGTAACCACTGCCTGCCTTACAGTGCTCCACTTTCCTTTAGTACCTAGGAGAGTGCGCCCTCAAATAGCCTAAAACTAAGAGTGGGTATTTCAGATTACAAGATCCACTCCTTCATTTCAGAGAGGAACATAAATTCAAGAAGTCTAGCCAGGCGTGGTGGTGCACGCCTGTAATCCGAGCACCTGGGAGCCTGAGGCAGGAGGATTACTGCGAATTTGAGGTCAGCCTGGGCTACACAGTGAGTTTAAAGCCAGTATGAACTATATAGCAAAGCCCTGTTTCAAAAAAAAAAAAAAGCCTAGAGGTCTAGCTAAAATCTATAAAAATAATGAAACGAAGCTCAGCCTAAAACCCAGATT
>RJWT010018530.1:0-18790 GCA_004365215.1 Cuniculus paca
CTAATGACAAAGGGCAGGACTTGAAGCCTGGTCATAAAATGAAGGGCAGGGGCTGGCCTGGTGAGTGCTAGGAGGTGGGGTGATGCTAGACTGGGCAGCTGGGCTGGGTGCTAAGGAGCAGTGACCTTGCTCCACTCCTGCCTTTTCCAACAGACTCTGCAGCTGAGGACAGGGCTCCCTAATGATGGACGTTCTGGGGGTCGGTGAGGTGACATGCATGGGATAAATGAGTTGGCACCCACTGAATCTTTCTTGCTGTTCTTACACCAGGGCCACTGTATGCTACTTGTCTCCAGGGCCCAGCACAGAGCCTGACACAAGGCGCGCGCTCATTAGCTGGAGAACAAGTGAGCCGGGCTGCATCCACTCTACTGGGAGGCCGGCCTTGCAGCAGATGTCAGCGTCAGCCCGGACGGACAACGGGAGTCCAACGTAAGCAAACCGGAGTCTGCTCAAGGAAGTGCAATGGGAATAACAATAATGATGGCAATGATAACAATCATGTAAAATTATCATGATTAATTAGGGTAGAATTAATTCACAGTGGACATGAGCCATTAATGTGGTGATTAAGACTGTGGGTTCTGGAACGAGACAGCCAGACTCAAGCCTTGCCTCTGTGCTATGTACCCTCCAGCATTTCTTTCCTTCTGCACCTCAGTTTTCTTATCTACGAAATGGGGATAATGCTGCATGGCTGTCTGAGAGGATTTAGAGAGGTGATGTGTGTGTGAAGAATTTACACAATTCCTGATTACACTAAGTGATCAATAAATTTTAGGTTACCTTCAACCTACTGTTCTTTTCCAGGCTATGTCTTATATAAGCACATTCTTTGGACCAGTGTTGCCTGAGCCTGAATCCCAACTCTGCCTCATGGGCAAATCAGTAAACCTCCATAAGCCTTGGTTTCCTTATGCATAATGAGGTGATGCCCAGGACCCCCAAGATGGAGAGAGAATGACTAGAATGGGGCACAGGAGGGTCTCAGGGGGCTTCTTGATCTGGATGGTGGTTACATGGGTGTGTTCTCTATAAATTACATACTTCATACTATAAAATTAAATAATACGGACTTCATTGGCTTGTTATGGCAATTAAATGAATAATGTCTGGTATACAATTAGCACAAGGTATTAGCTATTATAATTATGAATAGTTAATATAGTAATAATTCTACTAACAAAAATGATTCCATCCAGAATACACTTTAATGTCAGAAAATGTGCTTGCAGTGGCAGACACTTGCAGGCGACGTACTGCTTCTTTAGTCTGTCCTGTCTCCCTCCGGTGACTAAGGACCTTCTGAGATGCTTTGTAGCTCTGGGTCCCCTTGCTATGGGAGGGAGTGGGACTGAGGAGGAACAGCAGGACTCAGAGGAAGTTATTTAAATTTAGTTGAGCCTCAGTTTTCTCACCTATCAAGTAAGTCTATAACTGCTTCCTACATAGGGTTGTGAGAGGATAAAGTCAAAAGAAAAACAAAGAGAAACATTCGTTTTATACTTAGCATCATGTTCCCACCTATCCAGGGTGCTGGAGTGGACCACAAGTGGGGCTTCTGTTTATGGACATCTGGAAGTCAGCAAGCATAATCTATTCTCTTACAGCCACCTGAGGCCACAGTGCCATACCAGCAACAGGATCACCAAGCCAAGGGGAGGGGTCTAGGTCCTTGCTTTGAGAGGGCAGGGTCTACCCTTGAATCAGAGCATGCTCATGCCCACAAAGTGCTGCGATTTGGTTCAAAGAAAGTCCAGTCCGAGTTCATCCCCTGTGAAAGGTATAATAGCTATGGCTCCTGACAAAATGCTAGCTATCCTCCCCAGGACGAATGCTTCCTAGCAGGACAACTGCTTTCTTTGGACAGGTAGAGAATATAGTTAGAATTAAACCAAAAAGTTACACCTTAATAGTTTCTTAGCAAAAACCTTATACTAAATGATTGCTGCTGGGTTGATGCAGTTGCCTCTTACGCTAACTGAACTCCTACAGTTCCAGAAGGTCCAAACTGCAGCCGACTTTGCAGATGGCCTCCCTGGTGCCAGGAGCAGTGCAACCTCTCACTGAACTCACAACAGCCACCCATTGCTGTGTTCTTCCTGACCCTCAGGATACATCATTTATCCTAATCCTCACAACAGCCCTGCAGACAAAGAGGGACATTGAGGGTCAGACAGGTAAAAACAATTTGTACAAAGTCACCTGAGTAAGCAGCAGTGGGGTAAGCATGGAGCCCAGCTGAACAGCAAGCCCTCTGTACTTCCATTACATTATTCGTTCCTGCTCACTGTTTCAATCAGTAAATATAATAGGCTTCTGTGAGGCACATACTAAATGAATCAAGGCAGGGAGCAGTTAGATGCCTGGCTCAGACTTTATGAAAATTCCCAAATAAAAGAGGGTTTCCTTCAGAACATCACACCCATTTGATGGATGAGGAAACTGAGGCTAAAAAGATTAAATAATCTATCCATGTTGTTAGAACTGGTATATGTCAGAGAAAGGATCTGAATTTGGGTTACATGAGCCAGTGTTCTTTCCACCATGCAGCACGTATAAAATGTGCTCAAATGCATGCGCATACATATGAGTACATAACAAAGAACAGCTTGGGGAGATGGTGGCCTCCTTGGAGGAAAGGAAAAAGAAATCAGAGGGAAAGTGAAAAGGCTGGGAAGAGGAAAGGCACGCATTTAGGGATTCTAAACTCTTTATTCCCTCCTGAAATCTTGGGTACATACCAATGAAGGGTGACATTTTCCTTCCCTTCCTCAGGCCCCAAAGGTCACTAAGCTGCCAACCAGTTGATAAACGTAGTGGCTTTTCTTTGGAGTCAGGAGTCACTGATTTGCTCCTTCCTGCTCTACAAAATTAAAAATCTAAGCCCGACAGTTCAGAGGAGCCCTGAGAACACCGCTGGAATTTCCCAGTGCGCTTTAAACAGAAACAGAAGCTTGGCAGGGGAGGGAAGTGGGGTATGTGCCTCCCAGGCTAGGCCAAATCCACTCTCCACAAGGTAATAAGCACTGACGCTCATTAACACGTCTGATCCTCACGCCAGATCAGCAAGGGCCTTTTTCTCCAATGGTTCCTTTTCTGAGGCGCCATCCAGCAGGTATTCATTCATTTCTGCCTCTGGCCACTCATGTATCGGTCACTCACTCATGTCAACTTTAGGCTGTGTCTCAAGGTCACAGGGACGATTGAACAATGGTCCCTGAAGTCAATTAGCATACCAGCCTCCTTGTGGGTGAGGCAAAGATAAGCCTGAGAAAGGGCACAGAGGTACATGGCAGAAGAGAACTCACTCCTCCAGAGCATCTGCGCATACACAGAGCACCTCCATGCACACGGATACTGCTCCTTCCCTCCCTGGGTTAGTCCTGGGCCCAGACTCTGAAGCTTGCTGGGTTGGCATCCTGGCTTTTCATTTTCTAAGTAGGTAGCTGCAGGCAAGGCTCTGAGTGGCCTTTGGTATTGGTTTCTAGCTCTATGGCTAGGTAGTGGTCATAATCCTGACCTTTAGGATTGCTGAAAAGACCAGTGAAGACACTAGAGCGCATGTTACCTCTTGAGCTGGCCATGGGGGAAAGGCTCCCTCTGTGAGCTGGGTTCCACCAGTATTTCTGGTGGTCTCCACTACAAGTGCACCCAATACAGCGCCGCCATCCAGCCAGGGTTGCAGGTAAGCCCATTTATGCCTCTGACTCTGCCAACGTTTTTCCTCAAACTGCAGATGCCCGCTTACTGCTGGAGACTCAGGGTCCAGCACCATCCCTTTCCCCAGTGTAGCAAAGCACATGAGGGGTAGGATGGCCAAGTACTCTGTGAGACGTGAAGTATGGCACAGACATGGTTTCCCATAAGTCCTCTGGCCCACCACCTCCCCTGCTCTAGTGATGAAGGGCAATGTCTGAGTCCCACACCAAATTCAGTAGATATGGTACGGGAGCCCTCAACTGAAATCTGTTCAGTGATTTTTTTTTTTAAATCATTTTATGTCTGTTGGTGCTTTGCACTCAAAAGAACTGCCTTAATTCACTGTTTTTGCATACACTGCAATAACACTACTGTCACCTGGAAAGCACTGTAGAGTTTTAAAACATACCTTATTTTAAAATACAGTATTTAAACATTCTCAACCTCATGGAATATGCATCATTATTCACATTTTACAGAAGTACAAACTGAAGCTCCAAGAACCAAAGTAACTTGCCTCAGGTCCCAAAGTAGCAACGAAGCAGCAATTTGAGTTTAGGACTCTTCTACCCCAAAGCCTGGGTGCCCCTTCTGCTCCCTAACTGAATCAGAACTGGTGCTATACACATACTGAGGACAGCACAGAACTGGTGCTGAACGCATCTGTTTTGGGACCTCTATGGGTAGACCTAGGTAAATACGTAATAGCACACAGATCCCCAAAGAAAGGACTGAGTATTTTTCCATTTGTGGACGCTAAAACACTTCACACAAATAAAATAATTGGGCATGAATCCTAATCCTGATAATTGTTAGCTGTAGGTCTTCGGACCAGCTACTTAACCTTTCTGTGCCTAAATTTCATCAACTGTGAAACAGGGCCACCACTTCCAGAGCACCGACTTGCGAAACTTAAACCATGAATGCAAAGCACTCAGTTCAACATAGTATCCATCCAATCGGAAGCCATGAGACTTGCATTTAAGAGCTTCTCTGGGAGCTTAAGGGGATGTGGATTCCCTAGCCCAGAATGGTTTGGGGTCACCATATCATAAAAATAGGGCCTCGCTCTTCCCATACAACTGCCACTTGCTATCATTCATTCATCACTAAGCACAGCAAACCCCAAATCTCATCTCCACCTGTCTTTTATTTGAAATGTCAATTTTTAAAGAGTGGAGAGGTTGGAGACCCAATTTAACAAGCATGCTGAAACATTGTTTATTGCCCCCATAAACATGGCTTAGTGAGAATTACGGACTTAATCAGAATGAACTTATCTCCCGGTGAAAAGGAACACTTTAAATTTCAGAAATGGCACCTTCACTGTGAAAATCTCTTAACTTTTCAAACAAACTACAGGGGGTCTTAAACATATGGGCAGTAAAGGGGCAGCCATTACTGTGATTTGTCCTGCCTGGGAGCCCAGGAGCCCTAAAGGTCCATAACATGTTAAGATCTAGGAAAAACATTTGGAAAATCATATTCAGGAGACGAGTCCTTAGAAGCCACGCGGGAGCATGAACCTGTCTGGATGCTGGAGGCGGCCCAGGACAGACCCTAGAGTCATAGGAACGGGCTGTTTAATAAGCTGCACTACCGGCTGAGCTCACCTCATCTGTCTCCTGTGCGTACCGGGCAGCAGTCAGCAAGGGAAGGGTCCAGTGACTGGCTTTTCAGAGCAGAGGGACTCTATGAATCCAAAGGCTGCTAAATGGTTCATGTGGCTCTTTTTCTTTTTCTTTTTTTCTTTTTCTTTCTTAAAAAAAAACAAAACCCATCTCCAGAGTATGAGCTCCTATTAACTCCAACTTCCCAATCTGAGGTTTCATCAGCACTGCTCTGATCATTTCAGGAAAGGCCTTCATGAGACACCCCTCTTACACAAAACATATCAGCCTGGCTGCCAGAGGCAGGAAAGGGAGCAGATATAAAATTTTATTATTCCAATGCCCCAGTAGCAGCCAGGAGGACTTAATGAAATTGCCAAGATTTACAATCTGAAACAGCTATTGCACAGACAGATATGGTTAAGGGAGCTGCGCCCTCTGACCTTTCAACCCTTTGATCCTCACACGGCAGGTGGCCTGGAGCCCCCTCCTGGGCATCTTCCCTCTCTTCCGACACTGCCGAGAACCTTGATGTGCAATAAGCCTGACCCTACACAGGTGACTCTCACAGTGCTGATCACCAGCAGCTGCTGCTAATGGAACAGCCAAAATCACTCAGCCTCGAGACACTGGCTCAGAGGTGGGGGGAGAGGAATAGGCAGTGTCCAAATGGTGATGAAGTGAGGCTCAAAGATTTGGCCCCAAGTGCAGTCGCTCAGCAATGTGTAATGATGTCACTATCAAGAAATGGAATGCTCTTCTCTGATTTATACTTTGAGTTAGTAAAAAAAAATTTTTAAATCACCTTTTAAAACTCAATCACAAATCCAAAAAAAAAAAAAATTCAACCCCAACTCCTAAATGTATCTTTCAGAACTTCCCCAAAACCATGTGCAGCAAATTTATACCAACGAAAATCAAAACAATTTTTGGAAACCTAAAATTGACTGTTTTCAGTTCCATGAAATTTCATTTAAAAAACCCCATATGCCAAAATGTCCAAATTCTCTTATTTTTAAAAATTGGGATGACTTCCAACAATCATAGCTATCTTTTTCTTTCTTTCTTTCCTCCTTTTTTTTTCCTCTTCTAAAGCGAGGGATGGGTAATGTGCATATGTACTTATCAAGCTTCATATTTTAACCCATTCGGCTAGTAAAAATATTTCTAGTAAAATGCTGAAGGAGGATATAAATTTATTGTCACTAGCCATTTTAAAACAATTGACTCCAAGGCACCAAGGTTTAACAGGTCTTATATTTTGCTAAGGAAGTACCCAGGCATCTAGGCAGCCCTAGTCCACCATGCCTTTTAGCTTTGGTCAGATGCAGGCTTACGAAGGGAAGGTTTTTAGGCAAGAGACACTCTGTGGGGTATTACTAACTTCTCACCCGAAGAAAACTTTAGTGCCACTGTTGATCATGCTTAAGAAAGGCCTTGAGTCAATGCCTACTTTTTTTTTAATGCCTACATTTCTAAAGATAGAAATACCTATCGAGGCCCGAGTTTAGATCATGAATGTCTGGAAGGGCAAAGAAAAAAATCTATTCCTTTTATGGCCTAAATGGCATAAAATCTTCCCTTGATCTTAGCCAAAAGGCTGAGAAGTGATAAATGGCACAAAATCTTAATATCTGATTTTGGATATCAGCTGAGAATTATATAGTATGTAAAGAAAGGTTTATTGATTCCACTTAATTACATTTTTCTTCATGGATGTTTAACTTTAGTTTTGCAAGTGGTTTATGGAGAAAGCAGTTTAGCAGGGAAAAAAAGATATAGTTACTCTATCACAGTTTGACTACTTTGTGCAAATTATTATTAAGCTATCTTCTTGAGATGCCTGTTGGAGATATTTTATTCACAATAATCAGCACTGAGTAAGGGCCTACTGACGGGCATGGCACTTTAGCCAGGTCCCCTTTAGGTAGTTGCTGCCATTCTGCTGACAGGGATGTGAAGGCTCACATACACTACAGCTCAGTGACTTGGCCCAAGAGACAACTGGTAAACCTGGTATTCAACCTTAGGCCCTTGCCTGCTCCAAAAACTCATGATCCATGCATGTTTTTCCCAATAAAAGCAAAACACAAACAAAACAACAGCATGCAATAATTTGTGCACAAAATGCCGGATTTCAGCTTGCTTACACATTGCCCTGACCCGTTTAAAGGCCTTCCAAATCAATTATTTTAGGTCATTAAGAGGAAGTTTAATTTGGTTGACAAACACCCCTACTGTGGTGACCTTGCATATCAACAGCAAATGCCTGATGGTCACAAACTGGCACCATGAGTTGCTGAGCATGGTGTTAAACAAAACCACATGTGCCCAAATCCCAAGTGGGATCTGCCTAGGCCAAGGGTACCTCTCTTCAATCATCACTGCTGGTCTCTGGGCTCCCACAAAGACCCCACCCTTAGTCACTTGTAAGGAGTTTATGAAAAGAAGTCGCCAGTTCCACGTGGCTGAGCTCAGTTAAAAGTAGCTTTAAATAAGCAAACAGTGATTTAGAAAAAGTCAATCATTATAAAATAAAAACAGAAGCTGAAGAGGATGGAGTCAATCTCACGTTAATGGGTCTTTTAGCTCTTCTGATGAAGAGTATTTCAGACTACACCCATGTAATATTGGGTAATCATTTCCCTTTTGGCGCCGACCACATGATGGGCACCAATCTGGGTGTTAGCATGCAATTTTTCACTTGTTTCTCATTAAAAATTCCTATGGAATGAGGAATCTGTCTTACAAGCAAGGAGTGTGGTGAGGCTCCACAGGGTACATTAACATGCCCATCTGCAAGACAGGGGCCCCTTCTTGAGGTGGGGACCATGAGCTGAATGAAATGCCATGGACATGAGTAGACCCTTACCCAGTGCCTGAGATCACTGTATGTGTTTCCTACAGGCATCTCAGAATACATGAGTGTGTAAGAAGAGTTTTATACAAAGTGGACAAACTGTGATGAAGTAACCATACCTTTTCCTCTACTAAACTCATTTCTCCTTCACACCAAGGAGCTAGTTTGAAAGACTCAAGCCATGGAGGAGCTAAAATTTGAATTCGAGGCTGCAGGACTCAGAGCAAGGGCTCCTTGCACTCTGCTGCAGGGCTCCTGCAGGATGCTCTTTACCTTCCCTTGATAGGAATTTGATTCATTTAAGCAATGTTGGTTAACAGTTAGTAAACTTTTAAGTTTTCTCTGAAATCAACTTTGACATTGTAAATGGTACTTATGTCCAGTGACAGGCTCACTGATGAGGGGGAAACTGGGAAACAAAAGCATCAACAATGGCCTCACGTGGTTCACTGGGATTGCCCTCGTAACTATTCAGGTTCTCCAGGGTGTGTCCAAGGTCTAGCATGTTTCACAACAGAATGTGTCAACCACAACAAATTAGACTGAAAATGGTTGGACTCTGGCCTGAAGTACTTGTTCTCCTTAGTTATATAAATTACTCCTAGAGCTTTAAGTTGTTTTATATTAACTAATCTCAACATCAGGATAAATGATATTTAAGAAATTATACTCATTTTGAAGCAGATGCCCATGTGAAGAGGAGAAAGAGCTTCCAGGGGAATCTGTCACTAAATGCAGGGCCTTCTTCAGGGCCTGAGGGGAACAGAGCCTGCTGCACTTGTGCTTTGAATCCTCCTGATGTGGCAGAGGATCCTATGTGATGACCATGCTGATGGTGTGGAGCATGCAATGGAAAATACCAACAATAGACACGTGTACTCAGAGGTGGTCTCTGGAGGAATCCGAGACTGCCAAAGGAGCGGTTCTTCTGCCTTCCTGCAGTCCCCAGTGCATAGCACTGAGAAGGAAAAGCTCAGTTACAGGTGGGGGCCTCTGCCCAGCATAGGAGTAGGGCCAGACATAACCCAAATAGCAGCAGGGGACAATGTGTGGAGCAGAGGCTCACCCACAGGAGGGACTGGACACAAATGGTTTCACCTCTCAGGGCCTCAGCATGCCCATCTATAAGTGTGGGTATTTTCTGCTTTGCATAGGCTGAGCAGTGCTTTCAAGTCAAAGCAGGTAAAGGCCCCTGCAGAGTGTGTGGCACTGTGAAAGGACTCAGAAGATGTCAGGCTCCTCCCAACCCTCTCCCTTTCTCACCAAAGTTCTCCCCATGAGCCTAGACTGCAATCACCAGAAAGGAGTGTGTGTGTGTCTCACACACACACACACACACACACACTCACACCTTCTTATAAAGCAAGGATATAGGGTACTTACCCTAACAAATAAATCTTACATGGAATCCCTCTATCTTGTGCAGACACACGCAAGTCACTATTTATCCCTGAATATGTTTAGACCTCAGAGTTTTGCATTAGGTGAGCATTAACAAATGTAAACAACATATTACTCCTGTCTACATGTGCATCCATGAAGAAGCAAAATGATGCACCAGTAAATGAGAAACACCTTAAAACTGTTTAAAAAAAATATCCAGGGGGGAAAAAGAACAAAGGATTGCAGACCTTCCATGCCAGTGCAAAAGAGGGAAAAAAAAAAAAAACTAGCTAAAATAGTACTAACTCAATTGACAGAAATTCAGGTTCTTTGAAATGCAAAAGAAAAAAAAAAAGTCTTACTTTTCTTGTCTATAAATAAATGAATCTTGTTATTTTGTTAAAAGGTCCAGAGTTAAACCAGAAACCCTACTGCAGACACAGACAAATGGGACCTCCACTTCTCAGAGATGAAGATGAGCTTTGGCACCTAGATGTTGTCCTCAGAATGGTGGCTCAGTGCTGCTCCAAGCGGTTGGTATATTTGCAAAAATCAGACTTCTAGGAGTCCATAGCTAGGCCTTCCTAGATAAACGATGGTGAGAAAGGACTGCTGGGAGGCCAGCCTCTCTCCCAAAGCACCCATCACAGGCCTCTTGTGATTGCACTGGTAGGAAGAGCCAGCTGGGGTTTGCAACTTGGTACCAGTGTCTCACTGGCCCTGTTCCCACTGCCTGGAACTACTGCTTGGTGCACGTGTCATGCAAGTTTACTTTCAAACTGGGGTGGAGAAAGAATATCTGATGTATGACAGTACCTGAAAACAGAGCAAAGACAACATCTAGTAAAAGAGGTGCCTAAAACCTCAAAGGAAGCTGTGACTACAAGTACCTTGGCCACAGCTTGGCGGCAAAGGAACCATTCAGAAGCTTGGGTTGGGGACTCTAACACATCTGAATTTTATATACATGGTTTTGGTGTGTAATTTCCTTAAGAATTACCTTGATCTTTACAAATACAATTTACTTTATTAACATGGTTAAGCAGTTTCCGAGTATTTTATATGGTAGGACTGTGTTTCTAATGGCCCACAAGGAGAAGGCCTGACCATGTCCTTCCCTATTTACACCCTTCAACGGCTCTCTGATGCCCTATAAAGTTCAAACTCTTTAATGCGGCTTACAAGGCCCTGGATGGCCTGGCCCCTCCTGCCTGCCTCAGCACACTCCTCTCCCTCCAGCTCTATGTTCTTGGTAGACATGGAACTCCTGAGACTTCCTGGAAAGCCTCCTGGTCTCTACATCAAGGCTTTGCAGAAGTTGTCCCCTGTTCTCCTGGTCTTCCTATTTCTTATCTATTTGGATTCAGTTTAGGCATTCTCCTCCCATGAGAAGCAAAGTCCTCAGTCCTCAGTCCTCATTCTAGGGCTATCATTCCTTTCAGAGAACATGACTCAAATTCACCACAGTTAACTTTCTACTTGTGTGCAATGGCTTGAGACAAAACTCAGAGTAGGTAGATAATATGTTGTAGTCATCATTTTATACAGAATTCCTGGTACAATGTAGCATCTGGACACAAGACTCTCAACACACTGCTATGGGAAAGACTGCACACTGGATCCTTACCACATGCCAGATACTAGGATATGCTGGGCCTTTATAGGACTCACTCATTGTGGATGAAAAGAGTACGATCCAGAGAGGCAAGGGATCATGATGGAGGTTAACACAACAAGGAAATGGTCAAGTAGAGACTTGCAGGTACAATTATCAAGGCTTGAAAATGTCATTTTCAACCCTGGTATAGTGCCTCCTGCAATGCCAACTGGGACAAAATAGGGCAGGCACAAACCAAGTGTACTGAAACTCTCTGTCCCTAGGGAATGCAGATGATGGCCCTTGGAACCTCAGAGTTCCTAAAGCACCATTTCAAAGCCATTCGTTTAGCAATATAAATGGCTTTAAGGCCACTGAAGAAACAGAAACAACAATGACAGCTGATTTTATGAAACTATGAGCACTATGCTAGGCATCTGACAAGCCAATGCTTGTCACTGGATCCTCCCAATAATCCCATAAAGACAATTCGTCCAGTACTCTTAGTTTACAAGTGAGAAAACAGGTGCATGGAATAATTACCTTGTCTGAAATTGTATGAAAGGAAATAGTAAAGCCAGAACCCAGGGCCACATTCTAGATGCCATACTTCACTACCTCTGGATACACACGAAGCTTCATTTACAAGCTAGCCTGAGCCTCTATTTAGAACTATGTCATTGCTTTTGCCTTTCTTTCCTCCTTACTGGCCATACTACCACCAGGAACAATATAAAATGCCTTCTGGATACATCTCTCATGTCACTCTGAAGTCTGTACACAAAGCACTATTTGTGAAGCTTGGAAGGAAGGTCATCATTTATCAAATAGAGAAGCATCATCTACCAGACAAGATCTGGCACCTGCTACCAGATATGGCACAGAAAAGGGACTGCATAAATGTCGCTCGTACTAAATTGAGATTAGTTGAATGAAAGGAAATAGTCACTGTGTAATCTGGCCATGTTTTGGGATTTCCTAGCTGCCAACTAACATGATCATTCTCTCCAAGAAGAAGTTAGGTCTATGCCAATACCGTTGGCTATTCTGCTAACTTGCCACTAGCCTCGAATTGCTTAAATGAGAGAAAGAATATCAAAAGGCAGAAGGAGAGTAGAATGATGATCAGCTATAGACTTGTCACTTAAGAAGGAACGTGGGCTCTTTATGGTAACAAGGTTACCATTTAACAAACAACAACAACATTCTGTTCAAGCTTGAAGACTAGAATTAGGTCTTAGCCCAAAATAACCTTTTTCAAATGAGAATACTAGGTTATAATTTATATTTCTTTTTGTGCAACAAATTTGAGTGTCATAAAAATGGTTAAAAAGTCTTCCTATGGTAGCTTTTTCTAAACTTTTATGAACATCTGCCACATTCATTTGAAGTTTAAAAAATTCTGGCACATATGCAAAGGCATAATAAGGTGCCTATAGCTTTCAAGAAAAAAATAACAAGACAGTCAAAAATAAGCCTTTTGCTGAATTGCCAGTAAGAAAACTAGTGTAGTGAGAGAAGATAGGCCTCCCCACATTCCTTCCTTAAAGAGATCTCCTTTGGCTACAGGTCTGCACTCCTCCCCAGGCGTTAAAGCCCATGGGGAAGTGTCTCTAGAACTGAAGAGTGTGACAGAGCTAAGTAAACACCATTGCCAAGCACAAGTCAGGTCCTCCAAATCTGAGGTGAAACCCAGGGCAAGACATCAGGAATTCCAACATTTGGTAGTTCATGGCTGCCCAAAGTGCCCAGTCAACACTGCCTTCAAGGGTAGAGCATCTACCATATTTGTTTTACTTTGGGGCTGACCACAAAGGAATCTGGCAGATCGAACTCCTCAACCATAGTCAATCAACAAAGCTAGCATCTACTCTGGCTAGTACTTGCTGACTCTTCTCATTTAAAGCCCCACAAAGGCTGGACAGAATAGATTTGCAGCCATTCACCTATGAGCAAAATTCTGCTTCAAGTTACAGCTTCAAGTGTATGCATATTTTACACTGCATGTTATACTACAAAGGGCCTTATTTTAAGTTACTTATAATCATATGCATAGTAAAATATTAACTTCCCTTGTTTTTAACATAAAATCATATCACTGGGTTGCCTGCAAAGAGTGATGTCTACAGGAAACTGCTAAATGTGCTCCCAATTACAGTCCCTAAGCACTCAGACAGTCCCAGCTGTTTGGCATCCTACTAAAGGTGCTGAGGCCACCATAGTGAATGATATGCAGGTCTTTTCTCCAAAGAATTCATGCTCTGGGGAATGACAGAGAGGGAGAAGGGAGCAAACAGCTATCATTCAAAGCAAGAGGCTCAATATATGAAAAAAGATGGAAGACTTCATGGAAGAGCTACAGAAGGGCAAGGCTTCTCCATGCAGAAGGGTGGGAATGTGCACCTGTTTAGGGATAAGCTAGAGTGCCAGTTAATAAGTGCTTTGCAGTGATCAGCAAAAGGCTTGACAGCAGAGGAAAACCCAAGCAGAATGCAGGGGCAGTGCAGAGGGCAAGTGGAAGGTGGTGACCCACCCATCAGTGACCAGGTGGGAGGAAACCCAATCTATACCGGGACTACAGAACAAATTTTATACTCACTTCTACACCTCTAAGATCTAGCACAATACTTGAAACATAAGAGGCCCTCCTTTTGCTTATCAAATGAATGAATTAGGCTTTGCAAGAATCCATGAAAGCAAAGAAAAAGTGTCAATGAAGGAACAGAGGAAGAAGTGAGGCAAAAGGCATTTCAGAGATTTTGTGAGTATTAAAAAAGAATGAACGAGGAAGAGGAACATTCAGCCAAGCTCACTGTGTCTCACTTCAGTGTCTCTGCAGACAATGGTGTCACTCCCAGGGACTGGGAACATTGGAAGAGGAGCACGGCGGCTGAGTGTGTATGCATGTTTGTGAGGGTTATGTGTGCGCACAGGCAAGTGCAGGTAAGAAATTGTTTGGGGAAGACTGAGGGAGACATCTAGGTGAAATGCAATTGGTACTTGAAACTCTGGAGCTGATGTTCAGAGAGGCAGAGCAGTGTTAGAATCACAGATGAGAGTTGTTGACTTTAACGTTGTAGCTGAAGCAAAAACCCTTAAACAAGGTGACTAAAGGACCTGTACAGAAGAAAAGCAAGCCAAGGCTAGGCACCTGGAGAACTCCAAAGGTGCCAGGGCACAGAAAGGCCTAAACAAGTTTCTGCTGGAGTAGACTGGAAGGCAGGAGGAAGGTAAAACGAAATTGCAGACTCTGATAGACCAAGTCACCTTTGGATTAGTATTTCAAACTCTACAGGAGTTGGCACAAAAGGTCTATTAGAGAATATTCACTTTTAATTTTTCATATGTAAGCTTTGAGCAAACCCTCCCAAACTTGACAAACAAAGGTAAAACAGAGAAGAAATCTCTTTAATCTGATCTAAATACATCATCCAAGATAGTCCATAAACTGTGTACTGTATGTGCTTAGGGCTGGGTGATGACAGGGAGGGACTGTTAACAGAATGTAGGAGCCACATGGCTGTCCTGTCAAATTAGAAATTTGAGCAGATTTCTGTGGTCTATTTTGATCAAGATTCTCAATGTCAAACAAACAGGTTTTTCGATAACCAACTTGTTTCATTTTCGTAAGCACAATAGCACAGTGTGCAACAGTTAGTGGCGAAGCAGGTGGTCCTCGTCGACATGAAATGAAGGGAACAGAAAGAAGTAGCACTTCCTTTAAGACATGCAAAGTATCGTCACAGACGGACATGGCTGTAGATTCCCTCTTGAGAGCTTATCTCCTGTGCCACACAGGCAAGCCACCTACCTCGCCCTGTTGTACTCTGGTACAATGTCTGTTGTCTCCTGCGGAAGAAGAGGCTTGGGGTTCAGGCTAATGGCACTTACAAAAGCACAGAAAAGTCCTTTAAAAGAACTGCTATCTAATTGGTACAGCCATACAGAAGGCAATCTGGCATCAAATTCATAGCTTTGACCAAGCATTTCTACTTTAGGGATTCTATGCTCAGGAAATAAGTCAAAATGCAGATAAAGCCTTATGCATAAAGATGTTCACTGAAATGCTATTTATAATAGTGGGGGGAAAAAGATAAACAATTTAAGTGTCCAGCAGTAGGAAAATGGCTAAGTTATGGTATATCCAAATAATGAGAATGACAGGTAACACACTGAAAACTATTATTAAGAGTAGACACAACATAGAAATTCTTGTGCCATGATGTTAAGTGAAATACAGACATAAATTACATGTATTTACCACATATCAGTTATGCACATTTATACAAAATGCATATCTACAGAATAAAGACTGGAAAGTAAAATGCTAACAGTGGTTCAACCTGGAATAATGGTGTTGCGGATAATTTTAATATTCTTCTTCCTTCTATATATTATATCACATTTATGCGACATGTATTTATGTCACAATTCCTACCAATTCCTACAATGAGAAATGTAATACTGTTAGAGTGACTGAGAATAAATATCATGATGAAAAGTGAACCACTTTGCTTTGTTCGTTCAAACTCTCATAGAACAATTTCTTTCTGCTTTCCTGACCCTCACTCCCTTACCCATGAAAATCCACAACTTCTAAGCAAAGTGGAAAAGCCCTGAAACTAAGAGCCAGAATGCTAAGCAGAACGCTTAGCTCTGCACACCTGGGAGGAAACACACATAAGCTAAGCCTGAGCTTCAAACCATCCCATATGCAGAACTATGCATCCTGAGACTACGTCTTTCCACTGCACAAAGCAAAACAAAAGTCGAGGGATTGGGGAGGAAGGAAGCCAACTTACCTCCATTAAACTTAAATGGATTCCTATGAGGTAGGGCATGGGAGCACTGTGAAAAGAAACAGAGACACACAGCTGCTTTAATGTCTGTTGCTTCTGACAGAAAATTACAGATGGTTCACTATTTGGAGAAAAACTGTTTTAATAAACGTATGCACAGTTACATTTCCTTTCACAACAAAAATCCTAATATGACATTTTGTTCCCAAGCCTAGAAACTCCCAAAGAATTTAAAAATGCAGTAGCACTGGAAACAGTATGACTAGCAGGAAGACCAGCAACCTCGGTGCTAGTCCCCAAATAGCAGTGATGCAAACTGCAGTCTCAGTCACTTTATCTTTAAAATGGGAGACTGGACTTGACCTGGCGTGTTGTTATTAGAACAAGAAGAAATACATATACTGCAAGGGACTAGCAGAGTTTCCAATAAAAATGGGAACTATGATTGCCATTATGTTAATGGAAAATACAGTTGAGGTCACGCAGAGGGTATAATGAGGTTCAAAGAAGAATGATTATATTTTTTATTTGATGCTTCTTTCTGCTATGAAGAAATAGGACCTAACTGTTCATTCTAATTAAACTAGGTATTTGGAGAGCTGCCAGGAAGCTTCTCCACCCTAGTGGCACACGTGCCATGTGATGACACAATTCATAAAGTCTTTGCTAGCTTCATTCACAGACCAACAGGTTTCCCCAAATCAGTGATGAACCAAGAGTATGAGAACCCAACTCCAGCAGTTTTAAAGCCTGGGCACTGTGGGTTGACCAATGCTTCTTTTGTTTTCATGACCACTTGTGACGCTACCTACCAATGATAAAAGTGCTAGTGGTTATATGGAGACCTTTAAATTCACCTTTGCTAATCCACATGACAACCGTTCAAAGTAGGTGTAACCTTTATTTTACAGAGAAAGAAACAGACCAGAGAGGTTAAATTATTTATCTAAAGGCACAAAACCAAGTAAATGGTAAACCTGGGCTTTCACTCCAAAGTGTATGCGTTTCTTCCTTGGTGTCACGCTGACTCTGTGACATGAAATCTACAATTCTAAGGCTCTCCTCCCATGCCATGTCTTTGCTTGAGGGGAAAAAAGGGAAGTTGGAGTAGAAAAAATAGAAATAACTGGCAACTTTTCCATTTGTCTTTCCATGACGTGGTATAGCCTATGAAATGTGCAGCGGGTATTTTTTATGCACTTAGGAAAGACACACAGCTCAGACTGGGGATCCTTTTCCTCTGGACCAGCTGGGATTGTCAAAATCGATGGATAAGGACGACTCTTTGGGAACAAGGTCAAGGGAACGAGAAAGACTGGGTAATTAGGCAGGAAAAGTTTGTTTGCAATGCAATACAGTCCCAAAGAAAGCAAAGCAAAACAAAACAAAAAGCCCAGGCAAAGAGAGTTTTAAACATCAAATGCACATTTTACAATTGCCCAAACATTTAAAAATAAGAAAAGGCACAATTTCCTCATTACCATTCAATAAATCAAATTCCTCAAGCAAAATCTTTCCCCAGAATATAAAATGTCTTCCTTTCTACAGATCTCAGCAGTTATAGATTTCGAGAGTCTGTAAAACAGACTTACTATTAGCAGCACAGTTTGGGAACTATTCTCCTAAAAGACTTACATTTTTGGTATTTGATAACAGCCAAAAAAAGAACGACACATGTAACTACAATGAAAGTGGAGTTGTCCTTTCTTCTGTTTTCTTCTCCTTTCTCTCTAAGGTATCTGTTGGCTATGGTCAGCTTGTCTTTGCTTCTGGGGGTGGGGGGAGTATAGAAAATGCCAAGCAGTATTTTTTCCCCTTAAACTGTAAACCATTAGTTTAGCTGCCAGATACACAAATGCTCCAACTTCCAAGTATGCCTGGCTCTCCTGTCCGAGCTTTTTCCAATGTACACTGAAATGAATGTGTTTCTAATTAAGTAGCTTCAGGAACACGACAGTTTCAATGTCAAAAATACAAAGTCTGAACCCCGGCAGGAAGTCTTAAGACTGCAAATGTCTCATCTAGTGGAACCTTGCCTAATGTAATGAAAGGAAGCAGGAAGAGCACAGAATTCCAGAAAAAAAATGGCCACTTATTAATGTGTCTAGGAGTGCAGCCTAACACATAGCAGGGAGAAAAGCTCAGATTGGTAATATTTGACTAAACTGCATCAACTTTTCCAGCTTTTACATTTAATCATGCAACTGACTAGTGACCATCAGTTTTAATTAGAATTTTAGACCTGAAATTCCAATAAATAAGCTGATACATGGAAAAAGACATTCAAGCAACTGTGACAAAAAGGTAAAAATAATACCCATGGTCAAAGCCCTTTGTACAACTTAACCATAGGCTCTTCTATGAAAAAGAAATTATTTTATAGAATTTTAAATATGCATGTTTTAATGCCATGCCCTTTTATCCTGCAATAAAAATCAACAATACCCTGAAAAAAGGGTGGAGGGACCTTACAGAATTGACTGCATATATAAGAAGGGACAAAGTGGAACTCACTCTTCGGGCATCTTTAGGTAGGCAGTTTTTTAAGCCCAGTAATTTTTCAAGGAGTAATTATGGCCTATCATAGAAATGTAGTTTCTTAGCCAAGTATTGTTAGGACTGCAACAGCTCTGTATTTAGAAAATATTTAAAACATATTTATTCTAAAATCATAGCAGCTCCGTGTTTTGTATGAATGCAAATTTGGACAAATACCTTTTGTATTATCATCATTTGCTTACAAAGCCTCTAAAACTTCCCAGAATTGAAAGCATTTTTGTTCTGAAAATACATAATTACAAATTCCAAGTGGGGGGAGAGTGAGGGAAGAAAAAGAAAC
>RJWT010018531.1:0-18820 GCA_004365215.1 Cuniculus paca
TTCCCAATTCATTGGTTTTCTTTTCAGTCTGTTGGCAATTTCTTTTGACAGGCAAAAACTTTTTAATAAGACCAGATCCCAGTTGTTGATTCAGGGAAGTATTTCCCATGCGGTTTGATTTTTGTTCATGAACTCTCTGCTTACCTCTATGTTGTCAAGATTTCTACCTACTTTGTCTTCCAGCAGATGTAGAGTTTCTGTTTTAATATTTAGATCTTTGATCCATTTTGACTTTAGTTTAGTGCATGGTGATAGACATGGGTCTAGTTTTAGTTTTCAGCATATGGAAAGCCAGTTTTTCCAGCACCACTTATTAAAGAGACTATCTTTCTCCCAGTGAACATGTTTGGCCCCTTTGTCAAAGATAAGGTGGCTGAGTGTGTTTGTAGTTGTGGTTTTATCTTCTAATCTATTCCATTGATCTTCAGGTCTGTTTCTATTCCAGTACCACGCTGATTTTTATCACAGTAGCTTTGTAATATAAGTTCAAGTCAGGAATTATGATGCCTCCTGCCTTGCCTTTGTTTGCCCAAAATTGCTTTTGCTATTCTAGGTCTCTTCTGGTTCCAGATGGATTTTTGGAATGATATCTCTAGATCTGTGAGGTATGCTAATGTTATTTTGATTGGAATTGTGTTAAATATGTATTACAATTTGCGGAGAATGGTCATTTGCACAATGTTGGTTCTTCTTATCCATGAACAGGGAATGTCTTTCCATTTTCTGAAATCCTCTTCAACTTCCTTTTTCAGAGTAATGTAATGTTCAATGTATAGATCTTTTACTTCCTTCATTAGATTGATTCCTAAGTATTTCATTTTTTTGGATGCTATAGTGAAGAGTGTGGTTTCCCTTATTTCTTTCTCAGTGAGTTTGTTATTTGTGTACAAGAATGCTATAGATTTTTGAATGTTGACCTTGTAACCAGCTACATTACTGAATTTGGTTATGATATCTAGAAGTCTTTCAGTGGAGTTTTGGGAGTCTTCTATGTAGAGTATCATGTCATCTGCAAATAATTGTAATTTAACTTCTTTTCCTATCCTTATTCCTTTTATTTCTCTCTCTTGTCTAATTGCTCTGGCTGTTGTTTGCAGAACTATATTGAATAGGAGTGGTGATAATGAACATCCTTGTCTTGTTCCTGATTTTAGAGTGGAAGTTTTCAGTTTTTGACCATTTAGTAAGATGTTGGTTGTTGGTTTATCATACATGGCTTTTATCAGATTGAGGTAAAGACCATCTATTCCAATTTTCTGTAGGGTTTTTATCATGAGTGAGTGTTGGATTTTTTTGGAAGTTTTTTCTACATCTATTGAGATGCTCATATGATTCTTGTCTTTGGCTTTGTTGATAGGGTGTATTATATTTATTGATTTGTGTATGTTGAACCACTGCTGCATTCCTGGGATGAATCTGACGTGGTCATGGTGTATAATCTTGATGATTTGTTGCATTGTTTTTGCCAGTATTTTATTGAGGATTTTTGCATCTATGTTCATTAGGGAGATTGGCCTGTAATGTTCTTTTTTGGTTGGGTCTTTCTCTGGTTTTAGTATTAGAATAATACTTGCTTCCAGGAATGACTTAGGGAGAATTGCTTTCCTTTGAATTTCCTTGAAGAGTCTGAGGAATGTTGGCATTAAGTCTTCCCTATATTTCTCGTAGAATTCAACTGTGAATCCGTCAGGACTTGGACTTTTCTTTGTTGGTAAGTTTTTAATTACATTTTCTTAACTGAAATTGGGTTATTCAGCAGTTTTACATTTTCTTGATTCAGCTTTGGTAATCCATATGTTTCTAGGAATCTGTCCATTTTTTCTGTGTTATCAAACATATGAGAGTAAAGGTTTTCCAAATATGTACTGATGATCTTCTGTAATTCCAGGGTCTGTAGTGATTTCACCCTTTTTATTTCTTATTGCATGGATATGAGTTTTTTCTTTCCTCTTTTTGATAAAGTTGGCTAGGGGTTTATCAATTTTATTTATTCTTTCAAAGAACCAACTCTTCAATTCATTAATTCTTTGTACTGTTTTCTTAGTTTCAATTGCATTAATTTTTGCTCTGATCTTTATAATTTCCTCCCTTCTTTGGGCTTTGGGCTTTGGACTTGACCTCCTCTTCTTTTCCTAGACGTTTGAGGTGCAGTATTAGGTTGTTTATTTGTGTTCATTCCATTTTCCTGATGTGGGAGTTCACTGCTATAAATTTCCTTCAAAAGACTGTTTTCATTTTGTCCTGCAGGTTCTGGTAAGTTGTATTTGCATTTTCATTTGATTGTAGATATTGTTTAATTTCTTCTTCAATTTCTTCTGTGACCCATTGGTTGTTTAGGAGAGTGTTATTAATTTCCATGTGTTTATGGGGATCTCGTGAGGTTTTTTTGTCATAAATTTCCAATTTATTGTGCTACGATCACATAATATGCATGAGATTTTATTTCAATTCCTTTGCATTTACTTAAGCATGTTCTGTGGGCTAGTATATGATCTATTTTAGAGAATGACCCACATGCAGCTGAGAAGAATGTGTATTCTGATGTTGTTGGGTGAAACACTCAGTACCTATCTTCCAGGTCCATTTGTTCACAAGTTTGATTCAGTTCTGTTATTTCTTTGCTGATTTTTTGTTCAGTTGATCTGTCTCTTTGTGACAATGAGGTGTTAAGGTCCCCTGTTGTAACTGTATCATTGCTTACTTGATTTTTCATGTCTATTAAGATTTGTCTTACATATTTGGGTGCTCCCATGTTTGGTGCATATATATTTATGATTGTAATCTCTTCTTCAAGTTTTCCCCAACCAGTATGTAGTGACCTTCTTTATTTCTTTTGATGATTCTTGCTTTGAATTTCATATTGTCTGCAAACATAATAGCTACTCCTGTTTTTTCTGGGTTCCTATTGCATGAAGTATTGCTTTCCATCCTTTGGCTTTTAGTCTATGAATTTGCTTTTGAGTTAAATGTGTTTTATGTACACAGCATATTGTTGGATTTTGTTTCTTAACCCACTCTCCCAGTCTGTTTCTTTTTAGTGGTGAGTTGAGACCATTTACGTTGATGGATATAACTGATATGTACTAACTTATCCCTGTCATGTTATCTTTCTGTTGTTGGTTTTCTACTTTTTCTGTTTGTTTGCCCTGCTTAGTGGTTTTCTTCTGCTGTTGTTCTTGGCATTTTAGTTATCTTTGTCTCTTTCTAGAGTATCTTTCAGTATTCTTTGTAGTGTTGGTTTGGTGTTCATGAATTTCTTCAGTTGTTCTTTGTCATGGTAGTATCTTATTTCTCCATCAATTTTCAAAGACAGTTTTGCAGGGTACATCAAACTGGGTTGAAAGTTGTTTGCTTTCAGGACTTGAAATACTTCACTCCAAGCTCTGCTTGACTTGATGGTTTGTATTGAGAAGTCTGCTGTGATTCTGATAGGCTTTCCTTCATAGGTGATCTGTTTCTTTTTTCTGACAGATTTTAGTATTCTGTTCTTGTGCTGAATTTTTGATATCCTAATTATTATAAGTCTGGGTGATGATTTATTTTGGTTATGGCTAAATGGGGTTCTATATACCTCACTTATCTGCATATCAGATTCTTTTCCCATGTTTGGAAAATTTTCTGCTATTATTTCTGTAAATAGTCTTCATATGTCACTTGTGTTGACCACTGATTTTTCATTGACACCCATCAGTCTTACATTGTTTCTCTTTACATCATCTTGCAGTTGTTGAATTGTTGTTTCCTGGTTCCTTGCTATTTTTAAAAGATCTTTTCTTCCATGATCGTAAGCTTCCATCCTGTCTTCAAGGTCTGAGAGTCTATCTTCAGCTTTATTCAATTGTATTCTAATTCATTCTAATTGCATTCTATTGCATCTAATTCATTCGATTGCATTCTAATTGTGTCTTATGTTGTTCGTTCAAGGTTTCTTATGTTCCTCTATTTTTTTTATCTAGATCTTCTTTAGATGCACTCAACATTTCTTTCATAATGTTTGTCATTTCTTTTTTTACCTGAAAGATTATTTCTGATCTGATTTCCTCTATAGCTTCATCAAGTTGTTTCTTTACTTCAGTTGCTAATCATTTCAGAATGTTGAGTGGCGCTATTTCCACTGTCTTCCATTTCAATGTCTCTGGTGTTTGTTCTTGGTGGGCTGGAGGACTGGGACTGCATCTTGCTCTTTCATTTTGTCGTTTTCCTCTGGGAGCCATGTGGCTGGCCAGGCACCCTCCTGATGAATTCCACTGGTACGTGGTGCTGGGCAGAGCTTCTATCCTCCAATATCCCCGTGGCTAACACCCCCGAACTATGGCACTGGAGCCTTGTGTTCTGTGACCCGTGAGGCTGGCCAGGCATTCCCCTGATAGATTGTGCTGTGTTGCAATGAAACACTGGGCTAGGCAAAGCTAGGATCCTCCATGCAGCTAGCAGAGATGCACACCCAGCGCGTGGCGCCACCAGGTAGCTGCACCTGGCTGCAAGGAGTTCAGAGCCTCTGGACCATGCAGCTAGCCTGGGCATACCTCCATCATACGGTGCCATAGCCTTGCTCCCAGCTGGGCAGAGTTCTGAACCTCTGGGTTCCGCATGGTTATCTGGGATGCACCCCTGAAATGTGGCACTGGGGCCTTGTGCTCTGATGGGCAGAGCTCAAATTCTCCAGGACCCATTGGCTAGGCTAATTGCTCTCTGATAGGTGGCTCTGGGGCTCTGGGATGGGCTGGGCTTGGTACCTCTGTGTCCTGTGAGGCTGGTCAGGTGTTCCCCTGATAGATTGTACTGGGACACTATAGAGAACCCTTTCCCATCCTCGTTGCGATTTAGGAAGGCTTTGATGAGTCCCCCCGCCTGTGAGTTCAGTCAAATACAGTCTGCAGTGAAGCTTGCATCAGCAGGGTTTTTTCTTTCTTTTTTTTAACAAAGCCACAATTGCACAAAAAATAACATCAAGAGTAAACAAGTGGGATCCTATCAAATTAAAAAGCTTCTTCATAGAAAAGGAAACAGCCAATCAAATGAAGAGACATTTAGAGAATAGAAAAAAATTTGCCAGCTATCTTCAGACAGAGGATAGTATCTAGAATACTGTATATAAAAAACTCAAAAATATGAGACCCTCCCCAAATAAAAGACTTAGTCAAAAAGTGTGCAACTGAAATGAATAGACACTTCATGAAGTGGTAGTGTCAATAGCCGATAAATACATCAAAGGGTGTCCAGTATCTCTGGCCATTAGAGAAATGAAAATTAAAAGTACACTGAGATTTCACCTTACTCCAGTAAGACTGGCCATTATCACAGACATGGAAACAATAAATGCTGGCCAGGGTGCAGGGATAAGGAAATTCTTCGACACTTTTGGTGGGAATGTAAACTAGTATAACCACTTTGAAAATCAGTATGGATATTCCTCAAAAACCTAAAACTAAAAATTCCATTTGGTCCAGATATCCCCCTTCTAGATATCTTTCTCCAAGAGTGAAGGATATCAAATATCTCTTTGTATCATTGCTGTATCACTTATATTTAAGCCGACATAGCACAGATAGATAAAATCGAATCTACCATTGTTATTACTATTTTGTAAAATATGTTTAAGAATAAGAAAAATAAAAATTTTTAGTTTACTTTACTTTATTCCTTCTTTGATGTTCTTATCTTTGTGTGGGTCTGAGTTTCTGATTTATATTGTTTCTTTCTCCCCAAAGAATTTCTTTTAACATTTCTTGTATGGAAAGTCTACTGGTAACAAATTTCCTCAAGTTTGCAGGGCTTAGAATTCTAGATTGTTGTTTTTTCTCTTCTCAATACTTTAAGTATTTCAGTCTACTCTCTTGGCTTGCATTGTTTCTGAAGTGAAGTCAGGTATAATTCTAATTTTTGTTCCTCTACAAGTAAAGTTACCTAGTCCCTGGCTCCTTTCGGCAGTTTTTCTTTGATTTTCTGTAGTTTAAAAAATAAATACATAGACTTCCAGAAAAATGGCAGAGTAGTGAGCAGTAGAGAAAGAACCTCTCCAAGTTTTAGTGTCCAGACTTTGGAATATAGCAACATGAGGAAGAGAAAAGGGGGGAAGTGGGTCCCATGGACTGAACTGAGACTTGAAGCCCATGAAGAGAGATAATTCAGGAATCCAGGAAAAATAAGAAAACCAGGGGCAGCAGCCCTGATGGATGGGGAGAAGCAGCAAGGAAGCCCTGCAGCCCCCAAACCCCCTGTGCCAGTGGAGGTCCCGCTGGCCAAGGAGAAGCAGCAAGGAAGTTGTGTGGCCTCCCTATGTGCTAACAGGGAGACCTGCCGGCCAGGGAGAAGCAGCAGGGAAGCTGCCTCTGCCCCCTGACCCCCCAACACCCCTAAGCAACTGGATGCAACACAGATTGAGATGATAATGTCAGGAAGCAACCTGACATTTGTGTTGTTTTATTGACTGTGCAAGCCTGGGGCCAGTAGTCTGCGCTGTTTAGAGGATTACAATATGCAATATGCAATATTGTAACAATTGTGGATTTTCTACTGTCCTATCACTGTTTTGTTTTGCTTCATTTTACTGTTTTGTTTTATTACCTTTAAAATAAAACTTAAAAAGATTAAAAGTTGCACCTGTAGGGGGATATATTTCCTTGGTAAGAGTGCTTGCCTGGTATATGCAAGGCTCTGGGTATGATCCCCCAACGCCTTAAAAAAAGCATCTCTTGAACACATAGACTTTTTTGTCTCACAACTATTCTCTGAACAGTACACTGTAACAGGTATTTACACAGAATTTATTTTGTATTGAGTATTGTAAATAATCTAGAGATAATTTAAAGTACTAGGAAGAATGTGCATAGGTTATAAGCATACTATGCCATTTTGTAGAAAGGATTTCAGCATTCAAAGGTGTGGGTATCCATGGGATTCCTGGAACCTACCTTCTGAATATACTAATGAATTGGTTATATTTGTCTTGGTGACTGCTTTTTTGTGTGTGTGTGCTGGGATTGAACGCAGTGCCTTGGACATGATAACATGCTCTCTACCACTGAGCTATACCCCTGAGCTTGTGTTTGTTTTTTAACGTAGATATTGTAACAGTACAACCGCACATGTATATATTTTGTTAAATAAATAAATCAATACACTAGAAAAAATTAAATAAATACTAGGTGTATTTATGTGCGTGCATGCGTGTGTGCGTGTGTGTGTGTATGTAGTAATCCTGCTTAGTGTTCTCTTAGTTTCCTGAATCTGTGGTTTGGGGAAATTTTTAGTCATTTTTGTTTCAAATATTCCTTTTGTTCCTCCTTCTTTTTTGTTTCCTTTCAGTATCCCCATTACAAGTATTTATATCTTTTACAGTTATCCTAATTCTTGGACCTTCTATTCTGTTCTTTAAGTCTTCATTCTGTTTGGTTTTCAGTTTTGGAAGCTTCTGTTGATCCTCAAGCTTAGAGATTCTTCACTCAGTTGTGTGCAGTCTGGTGATGAACCCATCACAGACATTCTTCATTTTTGTTCCAGAGGTTTTGATCTCCAGGATTTCTTTTGGCTCTTTCTGAAGATTTCTATGTCTCTGCCCTTGTCCATCTATTCTTGCATGCTATCTGCTCTATTCATTAGATTTTCTTTGATATTTTTCATATCAAAATCGTAAGTGAAATTGATCTGTAGTTTTAGTTTTTGTAAACTCTGCCAGATTTCTAACTCAATGATACTCTTGGACTTCACAGATAATTGGGAACCATTTAGACTTGCTGTTCTTTGCAGATATCGAGAAGAGCTGTATTTTCTCTATTACTTCTATAGTCATTGGTCTCTTCTGACTCTCTAGAGATAAGACTTTATAGGAGCATTTTTCTAGAGGGTTATAATTTATGAGCATTGAAAGAAATGCCAGTATTCTTTGTAACTACGGAACCATGTAAATAGGTTTTATTGGTACAGAACTTGGCTTTCATAACTCAAATGCTTTTAGGAAGAAGTTCTTAGGAAAAAATCGTTCTTCTTCGCAACTTGGTGTTACCACTTTTTGGAATTAGACTGTCATTGATTATATGTTCTGAGACAGACCATGTTCTCTACATCCCGTCTTTCTCTGGGAATAAATATTAGCATAAACACATGGCTATGAACGGATTACAGAGGAGCTGGGGTTCCCAAACCCACCGATGACACCGTTCAATTTCACATCAGTTCAGGAGTTAGATAAAAAGGGAAAAGTTCGACTTTGGTGAAAAAATTTCCCATAAAGTTAATTATTCATTAAAAAGGATGCTGATTTGTTTTCTTTTGGTCTCTTTGGTTGGCATCTGCCAAATCAGCATGGTTTAATTTTGCACAGAAAGGAACTTCATGGGGCTTTCAGTGCTATTTCTTTCTGCTCTGCTTTTAAGAACTTACAGTCCTTCACTCTTACTTGTCACTTGCTTTTTCTCTAGGTAATATTTTCCACTAGAACTTTGGGGAGCTAAGCAGATGCAATTTTGATTCTTTTGTCCAAACTAATGACTTGTTACTGGACAGAAAAATGTTACCATCAACAGGATTTAAATATACATTATGCAATTTGGTTCAGGCCAGCAGTGTGGGATGGGGATTTGGTCTCAGGATTTGCCAAGATGTTTATGCAGCAGGAATGTTACTTATGTAAGCCTAGAAGTGCTGCTGGTGTGCTAGCCTCCCTCTCCCATCTCAGCTTTTTTTCATTAACAAGCTGCTCTTCCTTTCATGATACCACATTAAGTGGCTAAAAGGAAAAGAAAAAAATTGTTTACTGTACAAAATAACATAACTCTCCACAAAAACATTCATTTGGTTAAAGGAACCACAAAGAATTCTGGAAAACTAGGCTGAGAATTGTTTTTCTGCTCTTAGCCAGGCCCCTTGCTCACTTCCTATGGCTCCCTAGAAGTGATCAAACTCAGATGTGGGAAAATAGAAAATGCTTTTAAAACTAAAGGAAAAGAAATGAATCAACAAACAAATGAAACACCCTCTTTTGCATTTTTCTGGGAACTGAAATTCTTATGTAACAGAAAAGTGTCACAAGAGGGAAATGGTAGATGCTTGACATTAATAAGACAAACTGACTATATTTAATAATGATGAGAAATTAAGGAAGTATAGGATTAGAACTCAGCCTGACACTGATGAACAAATATCTGCCTGTTGGTAGAACCACCAGCCAGAGCTGGTGGAGAGCACGCAGGTCACTGGGGAGCGAACAGAGTCAGACGCTCCCTGCCCTCCCTGCTCACCTCATCCCCCGCTTTGCTATGGATGCTGCCTTGTAAGACATTTGAGATGGAAACTTGAATTATTTTAAGCATATGTGCTTCAACACTGTTTGATAAGAGCACGCCGGTGCCCTACTCCAGTCCACACCAAGGGTTCCTCAGTCAGTATGGTAACCACTCCAAGTTGGGCTTTCCAAGTGCCCCTTCCCGTCTGTGTCCTCAGCAGTGCAGAGGGGAGAGATGCTTCCCAGAGAAGACCTTTAGGTTGGGCTCAGCATCTGTTAGGAATTTCCCTTCTGCCCTGGATCTGGGAACATCTTGGATAAGTGCTGGAATCCTGGTGCAACACTGATGTGGTTTTCATGCCATGGGGACTGAGCCTGGGGCCACAGTTGTGAAAAGTAACCTTTTGCTTGGAAGGAACAGTCTTTTGCAGTGTTAATTGTTGAAGAGATAGAACCCCAGTCTGGAAACACCACAATGGTAAAAGGCTCTACTTTTTCTTGCTTAATTATTCCTCCATGTAATATTTATTGAACAGCTAGTTATAGACAGGGCTGCCACATAGAGCTGGGAAGGCTGCATAGTGCACAAGTGTGCTATAACCAAGGGGCATCGGCCCTGGGGTAGCTGGTATAGCTTTACATGTTTGTTGTGTCCGTTTGACACTAGTGAAGTGCCTTGAATAAGGGATGACTTTTCCCAAAAGGGACCAAAGTGCTACATGTAGTTGAGGGACTGTGTACATGGTGCTGGGTAGTGGGAATCCATGGATGCCTGAAACAGGGAAGCCTTTCTATGAGTCTGGATTTGTTATGTGTGACCAGGGCAGAGGGAGCAAAGATGCCAGTGTCCCTAGAGGAGCCCCTAGGAGCAAGGAACGAGGAAGACCCTAGCCTCCCACGATCATGCCCTGAAAGTCAGTAGTATCATATTGCACAAGCTGTCTAGAAAACCGCTGCCCGATAGAAACTTGATATGAGCCACAAACACAAGCCACACATGTTATTTAAAATCTTCAAGTAGCCACATTTTAAAAGGCTAAAGGAAACAATTGAAATTTTAATAACAGAATTTATCTAATCCAATTATCCAACATATTCAACACACAGCCTTCTGCAAATCTAGGTTCTGCATCATCAGATTCAACCTATCTCAGAAAGCAAATATTTTTAAAAATGTGCCTAACTGAACACGTGCAGAGTTTTTTTCTTCAGCATTATCCCCTAATGGAAGAGAGCAAAAAATTTACATAGTTTTCACACTACTACAGTGTGAAAGTCGTCTAGCGATGACTTAAAGTATATAGGAGAATGTGTGTAGGTCATGTACAACTCCTATGCCACTTTATATAAGGAACTTGAGTGTTCCATCGATTTCAGTGTCTGAGGAAGGTCCTGGAATCGACCTCCCATGAATACCAAGGGGTAACTATATTCAATATAAAATACGAATGAGGTTTTTATTATTCTTTTTGGCACAAAACTTTGAAATCTAGTAAGAATTTTAGATTCTCAACACAGGTCAACATGGACCAGTCACATTTTAAGAGCTCAGTAGTCGGTCAACATGGACCAGTCACATTTTAAGAGCTCAGTAGTCGGCCAAGACTGGTGGCTCCCATGTGGGACAGCACAGCACTCGCATCCTGCTTGCTACCATTGGAATGTTCTTTCTGAGCTGACAGCGAGGTCTCCTATCTTGGGGCAGTCAAGCCTTGCCTCAGGTCCCCCAAAGACCAGAAGCACAGCTGGGTTTGGGGGTCCCAGGGCAGCTGAACCCAAGGGCATTATGGGCCTTGAGAAGACGGTACTCCTGTCTTGCCTTGTGCCACCTCCCTCTCACTCTTTCCAGCTCAGCGGGAAGGCTTGGGCATCCTGGATTGAGGGAATCAGCACTTTTCTGAGAACCTGGAGCTGTTCTCATGGGTGGAAGCGACTACCACAAACTATTCCTCAAGGAGCCACATGAGTGAGCAAGGCAGAGAGCAGGGAGCCACAAAGCTGGGTGGCCTCCCTCCAAAACACTAATGACAACCATGGTCTCAGCACCATGACCGTGTTCCAGGCATGGTGCTTGGCAGTGTGTTTGATTTCCAGGATGTGCACCAGCTCCGTGGGAGGTAAGTCCTGCCTTGAGAGGAGGAAACAGAGACTCAGAAAGACAAGTGTCTTCTTGGCTGTGGAAGTTAAAAATGTTGATCTCAAAGAAGCAAAGAATAACACAGTGGTTTCCAGAGGCTGGGAAAGGGAGAGAGAGGAGGGGTGGACAGAGGATAGTTCCTACAGCTGGGAAGGAGGAATAACTTCTAACGTTCTATAGCATAGAAAGAGAACTACGGTTGACAACACTTACATATTTCAAAATAGCCATCAGAGAGCATTTTCAATGTTCTCAGCACAGTAAGCAATTGCCCTGATCTGATCATTACACATTGTGCACACGCACTGAAATACCACACAATCAGAGATTGGAATTGTGGTGGGTGAACTTACGGGTACAGCTAGGGCCACTGTCAGCAGAAAGCTGACATATAAGATACGATAAAAAAAAATATGGTGAATGGTGCTGCTAAGTGCCTTCCAATGGAAAGGCAGGGATCTTCAATACAAGAGGCGGTGCGTCAAGTTTCAACTTGTCTGGTGCAGGCAGTCAGTTGTGAGCTACAGTTGAGGGCAGGTGTGTTTTAAAGTGTGCTATAAATCATGGGTTGTGAGCCACACATTAACATGAAATTTCATCAGTTTCATTGGAGTCGTGTAATCCTGCTGTTTCAGATTCCAGCTTTTTTTTTTTTTAAAGTATGCACTCTTTTATTTTAGGGGCAACACATACGACTTCAGGTGTTTTACCCATTTTATCTTCCAGTAGGCTCAATGTTTCTGTTTTAATGTTTAGATCGTTAATCTATTCTAATTTTATTTTAGTGCATGGTGAGAGATTTGGGTCCAGTTTAAATCTTCTGCAAACAGCCAGTTTTCCCAGCACTACTTGCTGCATAAGCTGTCTTTTCTTTAATGTATGCTTTTGGTCCCTTTGTTAAAGATCAAATAGCTGAATGAGTCTGGGGGTGCGTCTGTATCCTCTATTCTGTTCCATTGATCCACATGTCTGTTTTTGCACCAGTACCTTGTCATTTTTTTTATCGCTGTTGCTTTGCAGTATATTTTGAAGTCAGGTATCGTGATTTCTCCTGCTTCACACTTGTTGTCCAAGATCATTTTTGTTATTCTGGGTCTCTACCGGTCCCACATACATTTTAGGATTGTTTTCTCTAGTTCTGTGAAGAATGCTCTTGGCATTTTGAGTGGGATTGCATTGAATTTCTATCACAGTTTGGGAAGTATGGTATTTTGATAATATTGATTCTGCCTATCCAGGGGCAAGGGACATCTTTCCATTTTCTGATGTCCTCATAAATCTCTTTTATCAAAATACTGTAATTATTGTGGTAGAGATCTTTCTCTTCAGAATTGCCAGACCAAGCCTCATGGTGAAGAGAAGTCCAAGAAAAACCTTTTAGGGAGGAGAGGGAGAGTGCTTGTGAGTCGGACAGCTTAATTCTAGCTACCCTAGAAAAAAGAACTTAATCCTGATATAGGCTCCTCAGTGGAGCAGACACTGCAACACTGCTTCATGGAAAAACTAATCAATAAGATTACTCTTCTCCAAAGTCAAAATGACTATAAAAATAAACATTTGTCTGGATTCAGGACATCGAGTCAGCTACAGCAGTGCAACTAAAGACACAAAGAAGACATCCAGAATTGCTTCAGAAAGTGGTGAGAATGATGGGATAAGATTCTCCAAAACAAAGTGAGTTAAAAACAAAACAAAACAACAAAATCAAGGTGAACGTATTGAGGAGATTAATGGCAATGTGTTTTTTACTGCAATAATTTTTTAAAAATTTAAACATTAACTGTAGTTTTTGATCACTTTTTTGGTGAGATCTTTCTGCTGGGAACAATTCAAGGACAGGTTCCACATGATGAATTCTGACTCCCAGTGGTAATAAGTACATGCACGGTGACAATGACAACTTGGATTGCCTCGACACCGAGCTAAATGAGTTGGCCTTGGTGGGATGGAGTACTGCTTCAGCAAAAGAGCAAGAAAAAGGACAGAGAAAGAAACCCACAGTGACCTTGGAAGTTCCATGTGTACCTTTTTTTTAAATTTAAAAATCTTAAAAGGATCTGTAGGATAACAATTGCAAAATTTTGATCAAAGAAATAAAAAAAGACCTAAGTGAATGGAGACATCCATGTTCACAGATTGGGAGACATTGCATGGTGAAGATGCCAGTTCTACCCAAAGTGACCATCGTTTTAGCACAATTCCCATCAACTTCTTGGCAGGGTTCTTACAGATACAAATGAGGTTATTCTAAAATTTACATAGAAAGGAAAAGGCCTGAGAAAACAATCTTTGACAAAGTAAAACAAACTACGATGTCTTCCAGAATATGGCCATCTGGGAGTAGGAGCTACTTACCCACTGTTAAGACTTTCTCCAGAGGTACAGTAATCAAAGCGTGTAGCATCGGTGGAGGGACAGACTCATAAATCAGTGGTGTGGTACAGAGGCCCAGCCTAGTCCTCTATGCCTGTCTTGGAGATGTTGACCCGTCTGCTGAGATCTGGTGTCACCCTCACCCTCCTTTCCCTTTGCCTCTGGGGAAGTCAGTTGTCCTGAGTAGCTACTGCATCTTCTTGGCATCGGGCAATGGTGATCTGGACAGCAGATCTTTCTGCACATCCTCACTGATCTGTGACCTCCTACTCTACGTCCTCCACTACTGACCTCTGAGCCACATCCACCTGCTTCTGGGAGCCCTGGAAAGCTGTGCATGCCTTCGGGCTGCTCTAGCTCTACAGAGAGGGCAGACGCCACCTCGCCTCAGTCCCAGCCTTCTCCACCATTGTAGCTCTCAGCGGCCACCAGTGGGGCCACTGAGGGAGGCTGCTATGCCTGAAGTCCCAGGTAGAAGGCAAGGCATAAGTTCCCTTGTGTATCAATCAGTACTCACCACAGACACAGATTTAATGAAAGATATATACACATATAAGGATTTACAAGGTAGGCTTACAATGGCCACCTACAGAGTCGGATGTGGAAGAGTGCAGAAGGGCTGGTTGACGCTAGAGATTCAAGGATCCAGTCGAAGGTCAAAGGCCTAGAGCTCACTGTAGAGTCCTGTGCAAGTCCATATCAAGAGGCCAAAGGATCTTCAATGGAAGGCTGAAGAATCCGTGCTGGAAGTCAGGAAGTGATGTCCAACATAAAGGTGAAGACTGGAGCTCCTGTGAGGAAACGTGAGCCTTCCTTTTTTGTTTTGCATTTGTTCCATTCAGGGGACAAGCCTATTGGCTGCTGTTACTCACAGCCAGTGTGGGTCTTCTGTCTTTAGTAAATCTTTTGACCACACCCAGAACTAAACTGATCCAGTAATTGGGCGCTTCTTACTCAAGTTGACACAATCAGTTAATTATCATACCTTGCTTTGGCATTTCTTACCTGTTGGGGGGGGCAAGTTTCTCATTAGCCCCTTGAAAGTGGGGTGAGTGCTCCCAGCATCTGGAGGGTGATCTGGAGGCCTCTCAGTCATTAGGAAGCTCTTTGCCATGTCACCCCACCTTTTCTGGGGCAAACTCTATTCTCTGAGTTCCTTGGGTTGTGCTGAACGTCATTGACAATTCAAAGCTATTGTTTTTGCCTGTGCTGCTGAGAGTGCAGTTCACGTATGTGGGCCAAATCTTCTCTCGTGACCCTCACTGGGCTCTTCTGAGTCCTCTCTTCCCTGGACAGTCAGCCCCCACTTCAAGTCTCCCTCAAAGGGAGGATGAGCTGCAGGGCAGAGGAATGAGTGAGCTAGGGCGCACGAAGGGTCTCTGCAGCAGGGTCTGCCTAAGTTGGCCTACGCAACAGGGTCGATGTCCAGAGGACCATCCCTGCTCCGCCAGCAAGGGCACTGGACACAGCTGAGTCACCTCCCTCACGTCCAGTCACACTGCTGGGTTGTGTGCCAGGAAAAGAGCACAGCCAGCCTGTGTCTCCCTGGAGCACCACGGAGGCTCTTGAGGAAGGACTCAAAAGGAAGGACCCTGGGGTGGAAGTCTAAAGGATGAGCAGCACTGGCTGGGTGGGGCAGTGGCAGGAGGTGCCACTGATGGATAGGCCACCAGGTGGGAGAAACAGCCTTGGGGAAGGCCCTGGGACTAGAGGAAGATCTGCCAGCACAAACAGTGGGGCCAGGCAACAAGACCTTGGGTTTATTTTGGCTTCAGTAGCCGTTCAGCAGCCCCTCGCTGTCTTTCCATCAATTCCCCATGATTCCCAGCTCAACCAGGGCAGGGGCTCAGCTAATGTCAAGACCACCAGTCCATGGGGGCTCAGAGCAGGTCATGCCTCCAAGCGTCCCTTTCCTCACGGATGAGAAAATGGAGGCACAGCATGTGGGTCAAGGTAGACCCAGCCCTTGTTTATTCTGCTTTCCTGACAGCAGGTCCCATTTTTCGTTTGGGTGCTAACCCCACCACTCTATTCCGTCCTGTGGCTTTGGATGCTGGTGCGAACTAGGCGGAAGCAGACAGCGCGGTCCACCCCCTGGTCCACATGATTGGTTTGAGGATGAGCACACAGCCCAGTTCAGCCCAATAAGCAGCAGCTTCTGGGCTTGTCTGCAGCCCACAGTGTAGTCTTGGGGCTGCCCAAGGGCTGCTCCTGGGAAGAATCTGCCTGAGAGTGAATTCAAACCAAAGAGAACCGAGCACAAGACTGACACCTCCTCTATAACAGAGCATCTGGATCCAGCCATACCTGAAGCCACCCCTCAAAATTTTTAATTACATGAATCAGTGGGTTTGCTTTTTCCTTAAAATCAGTTGATTTGTGTTTCCATTCTTCAAACTTTAAACGTTCTGGCTGATCCAGACTCTCTGGCCAGGCCTCCTTTTCCTCATCCTTCCTGTGGCCAGTGTAAAGAAGGGAGCTTTCCCAGAGCTGTTCCATGGCACAGAGCCCTTCCACTTGCCCACAACCCTCAATTAGGGGCCTCGCAGTTGAGAATCTCATTCTTTTTTTTTTTTTTTATGGTATAGCCTCTGGCCTTGCTGGGCTGCAGTCCTGCTAGCATGTATCAGTCGCACACCATGAGGAAGACCAATTCTTGGGGCCCTGTTCTCACCCTGATTCAGACCCCAGGCCCTCCAAACCCTGCAGGAAAAGGAATTGCACTGAAAGAATGAGATCGAAATGCCACAGCCTGCTGGCTGCCCACTGCCTCCTGGGAGCACTCAGGCCTGCCAGGACTGACGAGCTACAAGCACATGTCACTGGGCTGGACAAGGTTGTTTTTTCCAGTGGCCTTGTCCAAGCCAGAGAGAAGTGAAATGTGAACTTCCCAGCCCTAACCACACTCGGAGCAGCCGGGCCAGCCAAGCTCCCCCCGCCTGTGTGTGCTGGGGGCCGGGATGGGCGCTCATCCCCAGCCATGGAAACCGTCATGGGGCAGGAGGCCAGGGCATGGGGTGGGGGGCCAGCGACAAAAAGCATCAGGGGCATCCCATGTGCGGAATAATGAAAACAGCCCCACTTGGGGTTTGGATTCCACTCCACCACCTTCTTCAGTGCCACTGATGTCCTAAGAAATAATTTCACGTCTCCAAGTGCCAGTTACTTGGTCCATAAAATGGATGTGCAAATACTTCTTGCCATGGTCATCATGGAAGAGGCCCACTGGGAATGTCGGGGATGGATTACCACAGAGCTGGTATGTGCTAAGTTCTCCTTGAATTTTCCAGCTGCAGCAGCCATCTGGCAAGGCAGGTCCCTTTGTTACACCCATTCTACAGAAGGGCTCAGCAGGCAACTTACCTGAAGTGATGACAGGCCCGTAAGACCCAGGGCACTGGCTAAACGGAAAACATGGTGTGATAGCTGGGCCAGGAACCATGGTGCCTGCGGGTGCTCTGGGGTATAAGTGGTACCACAGGTTTAGCTCTAAGCCCCTTCATTGGGGTCTGAGGCTGTGGGGAGCAAGTGGACAGTGGGAGGACAGGGACCCAGGGCTGGGGCTGCAGCAGGAGGAGGCCATTTCCAGGGCTCATGGGCTAGGTGCTGATGCTCTGGAATCCTGGAGGACCCGTGGGGCTGGGACTGCCTCTGGGAGCCTGAGAGTGGCTTTAGAAATAAACCCAAGCTGAGCCAGATGAGAGTCAAAGCTTTGAAAGGAGAGAAAGTAAAGGAAAAGCCCCAGGAATCCCACGACAAGTGCTATCAGAAGAAACTATTAGGAAAAGCCAACGCGTCCCCCAGGGAGAACATAAATCATCCTGGGCCATTAGGGCTCTCCAGCTCCTAATTCTTCACAACTGACCCCTGAGGTGGGTTGGGATCGAAAGTGTGAGGCTGGAAGAAAAGGGTAAGACTGAGACACAGGGTTGTGGGGATGAGTGAGAGAGAAAGCTAGAGAGACAGAGACACAGGAGAAGAGAGAAAGGAAATGGGGGACAGAGATGGAGAGGATGGATTGATTTAGAACTGTGATCAGAGGCAAGATGATTAGGTAAACGGGATGGAGCTGAGGTCTTGAGGCCTTGGCCTGTGCTGGCCTTTGGCCCCTGTCCTAGGCGGTTGGGCAAGGAGGCCCCTGGATCCCACCTCCACTGTCCCCACTCTGCACAACCCAGGGGGAATGTGGCCTCACAGACTGTGTTCTCTGAGCTGCTACAGGGCCAGACTTCACCACTGAACCTGCAGCAATGACGGTGAGGTCAGAGCAGAAAGGGCCCAGCTTCCCAACTCTATCCCAGCCAAAGCCCCCAGTCCTTGGGGCGGAAGGGAGTGACAGTCACACAGGTGGCCACCGTCCTCAGCGTCTCTCAGTTCCTACTGTTCCCCTCCCTCTGGGGCCTTGCAAAATCCCCATTTGGAAGGATGTTAGCAAGCACTGAGGTGAAAACCCACCCACGGTCCTGCCCCCAGGGAACCTGGTCCTACCCTGACCTGGATGCTCCCTGCTCCGCAGGACAGCCCCGAAGGGACACCTTGTGAGCTCATGTTACAGACAGGCACACTGAGGCTGGAAGGGGGGAGGGTTTTGATCAACGCGTCTCTGTCGATGAGAGGAGGGACCAGGAGACCAGAAACCGACTGGGCTTGCTCCCTCATTCCTCTTCCTCTCCCCTCCCCCACCCTTCCCTCTCCTCCGCCCCTCCTCCTGTCTTCCTCCCTCACTCCTCTATGTTTGCCATATTCTCGTTGCCTGGTGTGAAGAGAAGGGAGATGGAGACCGCTGCCTGGGCTCGCTCTGCTCCTGCCACCCAGTCAGCTCCAAGTTCGGACTCTTTCCCAAGGTGACCTGAGCGAGATTCTGCTCCTCCGCACCAGCGCAATCTGAGCAGGGCGTGCATGGCCCACATCTTCGGGCTTCTCAGCTCATTGGTTTTCTACAATAGGAGGATAATGAGAATCACCTTGAAGGTGAGTGACAGAGGCATGGCCTGTGTGTCCTGCCTCCTGAGCCTCATTCCCTGACAGTGGGCAATCGAGGGCCTCCTTGTGTTCCCTGTGGGCACCAAGGAAAAGGCTGTAGGAAT